>JAODAL010008936.1:0-114020 GCA_025379985.1 Phyllomedusa bahiana
CTGTTATATTTGTGGGAAGTTGCATTAAGACACACAATGTAGTATGTGCTGGAACAGCACACAAAATGATGATGTGTGAATAATAATTTTTAAAGGCATAGATGTGTACAGGATCTGTAAAATTTCCTGTACAGATATGACATGTGAAAATCAGAAAAGAAAATGCCATTGTAAAAATTTTTATAAAATCCCATAAAAATTTGATAATGAAAAAAAAGAAAAATTCAAAGGCATTTTCACTGAATTTTTAAGTAAACTGTAAAATAACGATAGAATTTTCACCAGGTATTATCTAAAAAGAATGGAGATTTAATAATACTGTCTAATACTTAGACTAGGTACTGTAAAAATATGCCAGATTTATTTTTTAAATGAAAATCGGTGCATTTTTTTAGACTTGCTAACTTTATACCATTTATTAGTTGTTGGACTATATGCCAAATTGATGGAACATTTTTTGTCACACAATCGCAAACAAGCCATGCCTTTGTCGCCCTACGCTTTTTTGCTGTTGTATTAATAAATTGACCTTTTTTTTCACCGATACCGCTGTTCCATGTATATTATATTTGGGAATTTTTTTTACTGGGCTTTTTGGGTGGAAGCCCGGATCACGGACATGGGGGACTATTCAGCGGAAGACTTATGCCATTAAAAGGGTTTCATGGTGACATTTTCCATTAGTACTTTTTTTCTTATGTAAAATTTTGCACAGTCTCCTTATAGGAAAAATATATAAAAATATATATTAAATATATATATTATATATTAATCACCACCGGGCCCCTTTATTAGGTACACCACTAGTAACGGTTTGGAACCCCCTTTTTCCTTTAGAACTGCCTCAATTCTTCGTGGCATAGATTCAACAAGGGTTCAACGATCCAATTTGGGACCCAAAGGGGGCCAAAAAGTGCCAAAAAAATATTCCCCCACACCAAGACACCACCCCCACCACCTGAACCTGAACAAAAAGGCAGGATGGATCCATCTTTCTGTTGTTACGCCAAATTCCCTGACCCCTACCCTTCGAATGCCCAGCAGAAATCGAGCCATCAGACCAGGCAACGTTTTTTTAATCTTCTACTGTCCAATTTTTTGAGAGCTTGGGAAATTGGGGGCCTCAGTTTTCCCGTTCTTACTGAAAAGGAGTGGCACCCGGGGTTGGGGCTTCTGCTGCTGTAGCCCATCTGCCTCAAGTTCGCCGTACTTTCGTTCAGAGATGCTCTTCTCCTACCTTTGGGTTTTAACGGGGGCTATTTTAGTCACTGTTCCTTTCAAATCCCCCGAACCATCCCCCCCATTCCCCTTTTGACCTCTGGCACAAAAAGGGATTTTGCCCACATGATTTTGCCGTCACGGGAGTTTTTTTTTTTTTGGGACCATTCTCTGAAACCCTAGAGATGTTTGCGTGAAAATCCCAGGAGATCACAGTTTCTGAAATACTCAACCAGCCCTTCGGGCCCCAACAACCATCCCCACTTTCAAAGGCACTCAATCATTTTCTTCCCCATACTGATCTCTTTTGAACTGCGGGAATTGCTTGACCATGTCAACCCCTAAACATGATTGCCGCCAGGGATTGGCTGATAAAAAATTAAGTTTAACAGCATTGGACAGTGACCTAATAAAGTGGCCGGTGAGTGTATATATACTTTAATTCCCCCAGCAGGTGGCATTATATATTTTAAATTTAATATATAATATAATTTTATATATTATATATATATATATAATAATATATATATATTTTTGGGGTGTGTGGGGAATACACAACTCCGGGGGGCCCAATATATATACACACCTGCCTGAGGAGCCTATATATACACACACCTTCCTGAGGGGCCCATATAAATTTTCCCTAACTGAGGGGCCCTATATCAAACCCTCCTGAGGGCCCATAGTTTTTAAACCACCTAACGGGGGGCCCGTAATAAATATATATATAATTATTATATATATATATATATAATAATATACCCTGCCTGGGGGGTATATAGTGTGTGTGTTGTGTGTTGTTTGTATAAAACCCCTGCCGGGGGGGGCCCATATAATACCAAAGTTTTAAACAAAGGCTCCGGGGGGGACTGAAACGTCCCCTTTTTGAGCATAGGGAATAAACCACCTTTTTTTTGCCTGAATTTACTTTGTAGTGCCGTGGATTTTTTCTATTATATATAAAAATATTATATATAAATATATATACTATATATATTAAAATAATATAATATAATATAAATATATATTTATATAAATAAATATATAAATATTTGGGGGGGCAGCTCTTTCACGGGGACCACAACAACAAATCATTTTTTTTTAAGGGTTTTTTTTATTAAACGAAAAGTCCAAACATAAACAGCTTTTTTTTCACAGATGTAAAACAGAACTTAAACGGGGACCTTGCTTCGGGCATAACAAAACAAAAACAGGTTCGCTCACCTAGACAAACTGCAAAGGTAAGCATTTTAAGCCCAATTTCCTCAGAGAGCCTTTAAAAACGGGACCTTTCCTCCCCAACTCCGGCCTTGGAGTGGCGTACCACACCCGGACACCTGACCCCCGGGCTTTATTTCCAAGGAAACCTCAGGGGAATGTGGGAGCATAGAATAAAAAATATCCCTCACACCTTGGTTTGATTTGAAAAAAAACGATTTTAATAGATAAAAAAAAAATAAAAATAGCCAAGGATCCACCTAAATATACAATATATACTCAACAAATGTTCTTTTTACATGTATTATATTATAAGGATCACAGATGTAAAAGTGTGCGACGTTTCGGGTGATAAGCCTTTTTAAAACATTTTCTGTGGGATAAAATAAATGAGTATACATTATACAAAGGGGAATAAAAGGAAAAACAAAAAAAAAAGTGGGGAGGGAGAAAAAAAAGTGGGGGAAACCAAAAAGTAGGAAAAAAAAGGGGAAAAAAGGCAAACGATGTGAAGAAGAACGGGGAAAAAAGGAATAAAATAAGGGAAAAGGGGTAGGAAATGCATAAAAACAAAAGGAAAAATAACAACAAAAGAAAGGAAAAATATTTAAACAGAAAAGGGAGTGAAAATAAATAAGTGAAGAGTTGGGAGAAGAATACATAAAGTGAGTAGGTGGGAAAATGATAAAATTACTCTTACCAATGGAGTAAAAGACCTGTAGTATAGATACAAAAATTGGTAGATATACAGCAACAAGAGTGTGTAAAAAAAAACATATTTTTAAGAGCATAACATAGCAAAAAGGGGAAAAGGGAAAAAAAAGGGAGTTGAGGGCCATCTACCTAAAGGAAATGGGTGTAATTAAATAGTGGTAACGGGTAACGTCTCCGTAGTGATGCGTATAGTAAGAAAGCCCCTCAAGCATTAGTAAATGTAAAATAGGGGAACAAAACCGCTATAAAGGGAAAAAGGTTCAAATTACCTTTTAAAAAGCGGATAAGGGGACCTGGCGTCCGAGGAGGAAGGAAGCGCCCCTTAAACGCTGCGAGCGGGCCCCATTATATAGCGCCCGCGCTTTTCCCGCAAAAGCCGCGGCTTGCGCACTGAAAGGGGGTCGTGACATAAGAGCTTGGGGGAAGCCTCTGCACATGCGCCGGGGTAGGCGCAGCGCAGGGCGGCACTAGAGATTAAAAGGCATAAGAATAAAAGGGGAATGGAGGAGTGAAAATAAGAAAACGAATAAAAGGGAAGGAAAAGGGGACCCAAGACGGGGAAGGATAAAAGGAAAAAAAAAAAAAAAGGGGAAAGAAAAGGGGATAGAAACAAAAGAAACAGTACTGAGAGAACAAGTGAAGTAACAGAATGGGACCATAGGAAAAATAGAATTTACCCATCAGATGCAATGGTATTTAATCTGTAGAGTAAAAAATAAGGTGCTTTTAAAATACATACATATTTTTAAATACAACACCATCATGGGGGGGTATCGTAAGACTTTTAAACACATAAGAAAGGGTCAATTACATCAATAAGGGTTACAAGGGAAATTAACCAAGAGAAACTAATGTTACCAAGGGGCTATACTGATAGTTAGATAGGTCCCTTAGAGGCTACATCATATCTCTTTTAAACCCCTTTGGGTCAAGAGTCTCCAAGTGTGTACCAGAATCTCTCATTTTAGTAGGAGGGGTACCCTCCCCACCACTCTAGGCTTGGAACCTGAAACGAAGTTGAAAGGATGATGTCCGGCTCAAAAAAGTGTGCCGGGATGGTAATTCTCTCTTTGCATCAAAAATTTTCTATTATGTTTAGAGATCATCCTTAATGGCTTGGGTATCTGACCCCCGTAGGCAACCCACAGGGGACTTTTAGTAGATAGATTACAAAATTTGGGCCTCACGTAAAAAAGGCCCTTTAATGGGAAAAAGTTTTTCCCCTCAAGGGGGAAAGAATAACCCCCTTTGGTCACGACAAAACCCGAGCACAGCCTAACATGGAAAATACCCTTCTTGGGGGTGGATAGGGCATCTGTCGAGTTCTGGCCCTAGGGGGATCTACATCTGCCCCAACAGGGGATCCTGAGGGTTAAAAAAGGTCTCTTTTGTGGGAATGTAAAGGGGAGATTCTGGAATTTTGGGGATTAGTGGGGAGACCGGGACAAAATGCTCCAGTGCTTACGTGTAATTTGTTGTACCTTTGGAGTAAAGGGATGATACTTTAAGATTAAGGGAAAAAATATTTCTTGGGCATTTGAATGGTGTCTACGGGGGCTCATTGTGGTGTGGTAGAAATGACCCTTCTGGAGTAGTTTAACAGGGTACCCTCTTTCTGTGAAGCGTTGGGACATCTCATTAAGTCTGGTTTCTCTTATGCCCGGATTTTGAACTATACGTTCTACACGTCTGAATTGTGACTGTGGTAAACTTTTCTTAGTACTAGGTGCATGGTTGCTTCGGTAATGCAATAGACTGTTACGGTCAGTCGGTTTCTGGTAAATGTCAGTACTTAAGTGGCCTTGTTCATCAGATAAAATAACTGTATCCAAAAAATGTATCCGGTTTGTGTCATAGTGGATGGTGAAATATAATCCTTGAAGAGCAGTATTGATATGGGAATGAAATTGAAGTAGAGAGGAGAGTGGGCCTGTCCAAATACAAAAAATATCATCTATGTATCTAAACCAGATAAAGGAATATTTGGGAAAAGGATTTGTGAGATGGTTCTTCTCAATAGGCCCTAAAATGTTCGCATAAGGGGGGCCCATATTGCCCCCCGCAGGCCTTTGCATTGTATGTAAAACTGATCTTGAAACATAAAGAAATTATCGTGGAGAATCAAAATGAACACAAAGCAGAAAATTTTTCTTTAGTTTGAAGGGGATTTTGTTTTAAGAATTTACAAAGCTAGATCCCTTCTGGAATTATTGATGTGTAAAGGCTGGTCACATCCCATGTGACCAGAAAATGGGGTTTCATGACTGGAGAGAAACTACTGATTTTAGTCAGGAAGTCGCCTGTATCTAGTAAATGAGGAGTAATCGACAGGGTGTGATATTTTTTCTAAAGAAAGATAAGGGGGTAAAGGAAAACATGGAGGCCAAAAATTGTCCCCGGGGGTTTTAAGGGGCCTAAAATATTTTGGGTAATCGTAAAAACCCAAAAATAAACCCCAAACCATTAAGGATCGCATCCTAAACATAAATCAAAAGATCAAAGAGATAATTTTTCCTATCCCCACACTTTGTGAGTCCCCACATCATCCCCTTCCAAATTTTTTCCAGGTCAAGAACAGGTTTCCAATGCCCAATTTGGGGTGACTGAGTACCCCCTACTAAAACGCGAGAGATTCTGGGTACACACCGGAGACCTTTACCAAGGGGTTTAAACGAGAATAGATTACGCCTCTAATGGCCACTAACCCAAAAATATATAGACCCTTGTTAAAATTAGATACTCTCGGGTTTAATTTTCCTTTTAACCCTATGTGTAATTGACCCTTTTTTTAAAGGTATAAATCTTACAATACCCCTCCCATGCTGGAGTAGTATTAAAAACATGCTTGTATATCAATACCCAATATTTTCTCCACAGATAAAAAACCACGCTTCGGACTGGGTAATCTCATTTTTCCTATGGCCCCTTCGGGTTTCCTTTCCCCTGTCTCTCTCCAGTACTGTGTCTTTCTCTGTTTCTATCCCCCTTTTCCTCCCCTTTTTTTTCCTCCTTTTATCACTCCCAGCATCCTCTGAGTCCACTCTTCTCTTTTTCCATTCTATTCAGTTTTCTTACTTTTCACTACCTCCATTCCGCTCTTATTCATTAAACCTTTACATCTCTAGTGCCGCCGATGCAGCTGCGCCGTACCTCGGCGCATGTGCAGAGCGACATTCCCACACTGCCCTTACTGTCTACGTCATCCTCTTCTTCAGTGCGCAGCCGCGGCTTTCTGCGCATGCGCGGCGCGCTATATAATGGCGGCCCGCATCGCAGCAGTTACAGGCGCGCTTCCTTACTTCCTCGGACGCCAGGTCCATTACTCCGCTTCTCAAGGTAATTTGAACCTCTCCTTTATAGCGGTTTTGTTCCCCTATATCTACATTTACTAATAGCTTGACTGTCTTTCTTACTATAGCGCCATACACTACCGGAGACGTTACTCCGTTACCACTATTTACATTACAGCCATTTCCTTTAGGTAAGCATGGCATCAAACTCCTTTCTTTTCCCTTTTCCCTTTGCTGCTATGTTACTGCTCTCTAATCAATATGTTTTTTTCACAGCACTCTATGTACTGCTGATATATCTATCCCATATACTGTATACTATACTACAGGTCTTGTTACTCCACTTGGTAAGAGTAATTTTATCATATTTCCTACCTATTCACTTTATGTATTCTTCTCCCACTACATTACACTTATTTATTTCACTCCCTTTTCTGTATTAAAATTTTCAGTTTCCTTTTGTTGTTACTCCTTTTCCTTTTGTTTCTACTGCATTTCCTCACCTCCCTCTATCCATTATTTTATTCCCTTTTTTCCCTGTTCTTCTTCACTTACTCATGTTTGCTCTTCTTCCCTTTCTTTTCTCATACTTTTTGGTTTCCCCCACTTTATTTTTCTCCCTCCCCCACTTTTTTTTTTGTTTTTCCTTTTATCTCCTCCTGCTTGTATATATGTATACTCATAATATACTTTTATCCCACAGATGTGCTTGAAAAAGGCTCTATCAGCCGAAACGTCGCACACATTCACATCTGTGACTCCTTATAATATAATACCGATGTAAAAAAGACACATTTGTTGAGTATATATTGTATATCAGTGTGGATCCTTGGCTCACTGTATATATTTTTTGTTTATCTATTAAAATCGTTTTTTGCAAATCAACACAAGGTGTGCAGTGGATATTGTATATTCTATAGTTTTCGGACTTACATGTCCTTTCCATTATTGCACCCGTTAACCCTAAATTACCCAAGGTGTGCGTGACCAAGTTCTATACAAAGATATGTGGGAGCAGTCCCCCACCCAGCTCTAAGCCAGGCCCGGAATCCACTGCTTATTGCAGTGATGAAAAATGTAAATAATGTGTCTGCAACCTAAGGTTGCAGACCTATTTAACTGGCTTACTCCACCGTAGCCCTGAAATACGGTGGCACATATCGGCCATCAATGACAAGGACTTGCACTTTGTCACATACCCCCCCTCTGCCAAAAGCCGAGGGCTGGGCACTTTCGCTCACCAAACAATGCACCCTTGATAAGGCGTCTGCATTCCCATGCTGTTTACCAGGCCTATGCTCGACCTTGAAGGCAAAGTCCTGCAATGCCAGAAACCAGCGCGTGATTCTGGCATTGTTCCCTTTTTTTAACTGGAGTAGTTTTTCTCTGCCGGGGACAGTTTGCGGCTAAGATACATTACCGGCTGTTCATCACCATTTATGTCCTGAGACAGTACTGCACCAAGTCCTACATCAGACGCATCAGTCTGGACTATGAACTCCTTAGCGAAGTTCAGAGCTACCAGGACTGGTTGGTTACACAAGGCCCGCTTCAGTTCACAAAAAACTTTTTCGGCCTTGGGAGACCACTTAACCATCACAGACTGGGACCCTTTTGTGATTTCGGTTAGAGGGGCGGCTATTGTGGCAAAGTCCAGCACAAATCAGCGGTAGTACCTTACAATGCCCAAAAATGCCCTTACCTGCTTTTTTGTGAGTGGGCGTGGCCACCCTTGAATGGCTTCAACCTTGTTGATCTGCGGTTTGATTAAGCCCCTTCCCACAATGTACCCCAAGTACTTGGCCTCCTCCATACCTCCATTGATGGTGAACCCTGCTTTCCTTAGGGCACCTGCAGTTTCCCTAGATGACTTCCCCAGTCCTGGCTGAATATGACAATGTCATCTAGGTACACTGCGGCATATTTCCTATGGGGGGCCAGTATGCGATCCATAGCCCTTTGGAAGGTGGCCGGGGCTCCCTGCTAACCAACGGGCATTCTGGTGTACTGGTAGCATCCTTCATAGGTAGAGAAGGCAGTCTTCTCCTTAGCTTCTTTTGACAAGGAAATTTGCCAGTACCCCTTTGGGAGGTCTAACGTGGTGATAAAAAGGGCCGGCCCTAGCCTCTCAATTAGTTCGTCTACTCTCGGCATCAGGTAGGCATCCACCTTAGAGACCTCGTTACGCTTTCTATAGTCATTACAGACGCGCCATTCCCCACTCGGTTTGGGTACCAGAACTATCGGGCTTGACAGACACTCTTAGATTCTTCAATTACCTACAGTTTTAGCATCCGCTCTATCTCTTGGGATACCACTTGTCTCCGGGCCTCAGGGATACTATATGGCTTTACATTCACCCTCCCATGAGGTTCTGTGACAATCTCATGCTCAATCACGGAAGTGAGGCCAGGCAGATCCGAGAACATATGTCTGTTTTGCTCTAACAGCTCCACTTATACTTTGTGCCGTAATAGGTATAAGGTACTGATGCAAAATAAGCTTCATATACAGGAGTATTCCTCTACCTCCTGGTAAGCATACATTCTATTCAAACAGAAGTGTAATACAAAATCATTTTTAACAGGTTTTTTTTTACTCTTCATTAAACGTGCACAAAGTATGTAAAAATGCTGCAATGCCAACATTACTATATAGCCCATTGTTGTGAATATCAAAATTCAGTCTTAGTGTCCAGCCAATATGGTTAAAACTTCATACCTCGTAGTTTCAAAATCTCAAAGAATGAAATTTCTTCGTTTTGAGCAGAGAGTGGTGAGCCGAAGCTCTGTGCTGCTACCAGCTGCGACGTTTCGAAAGCCATGCTTTCTTCTTCAGGCATGCGCACTGTGGTCAAAATTCCCTGATATTGCGATTCACAATCAACCCCAACAGGTGAGTATTAACCCTTGAACAATTGGAACCAAAATAGCCCCTTGTTCACACAATACATTTACTACTAATCCTTCCATTAAAAACACTTGCCTTTATTAACCCATAAGCAACATCCTAACTATAAAGAAAAATTTGAAACCGAGTATTTGATTTAGGCCTTTGGGAACCAATGTTTCTAATTTACTGATCCAATACGTTTCACGTTGCAATAATTTGCATTTTATAAAATTATCATCTTTGGCGTGCACTTCTTCCAGAACGCACCATCTCAGATCACTAGCCGTATGTCTAAACTCATGTAAATGCTTTTCCAAAGGGGCCTCTCCATACTTTTTTTTAGTCACATCTTTTCTGAGTTCATATGAAAATGTAAGTTTTTTGTCAAAATTTCTTATAGCTGATTTGTGCTCTCCAATTCTAATTTTTATTGCTCTTGAAGTCTGTCCAATATAACACTTGCCGCAAGGGCATTTTATAAGGTATATCACATTGTTAGTCAAACAAGTGTAATATCCCTTGAAGAAAACCTTTTCACCTGACATAGGATGAAATGTATATGTACCACGAATTATCGCCGTGCAATTAACGCACGACAGACAAGGAAAGGTGCCACATTTTGCTGACCTCAGTTTTTCTTGTCTTGTTTTTCTGGTAGGGTTGATGTCTGAATGTACTAGACTGTCCCCTATTGATTTACCACGTTTAAATATATACCGGGGTCTATCTTTAAAAAGATGTTTGTACTTTGAATCAGACTGCAAAATATGCCAGTGTCATGATATGGTTTTTCTGATCAATTCATAGTGTTTGTCATATGTAGTCATAAAAGATAATCGAGTTTGTAATTTCTTGCTATTTGATGATTTTTTCAATAATTCTTCCCTTGCAATGCTCCTTACTTCAAGGCCAATTTTTAGCAGGTTTTGTGGATCATAACCACTTTGTTCAAACTTATTTATTAATTTATGCATTTCTGTATCATATTGAGTATCATCTGTACAAATCCACCTTATCCTAATAAACTGGCCTTTTGGTATTCCATAGAACATATTAGGGATATGGTAACTGAGACGGTGTAATATATTATATACTCCATGGGCTTGACAAACAAACCTGTGTCAAACCGGCCTGTATCATGATTTTTTGTGACCTGGACATCTAAATATTCAATGATATGATAATTTTTATTTAGGAAAAAGGAAACAAGTGGATGACATGCATTAAGATAGTAAATACACTCATCTAGTTGTTGTTCAGTACCCTTCCATAACATGAAAATATCATCCACATATCTGAACCATACCTTAATATGGTCAGCATATGTGGATGTATGTACAAATCTTTTTTCAAAAAACGACATGAAGACGTTTGCCACACTTGGTGCTGCTGGGGACCCCATAGAGACCCCCTGCTGCTGAAGGTAGCAAACGTCCCCAAATCTAAAATAATTCTTCAAAAAGACAGTCAAGTAGCGTCATAAGAAACGCTATATGTGCATTGGACATAGTATCCATCATTAACGCTTCTCTAATGGCTTGAGTGGCCAAGTCGTATGGTACATTTGTAAATAATTACTATACATCAAGCGTACACAATATGATTGTATCAGTAGCATCAACTGTCATAATTTGTTGCAAAATTGTTTGTTGTCAGTTAAACATGTTGTATCTCGTTTGACAATTTGTTGTAAATAGCCATCAAGGTATCTGGCAAGGGGTTCCAACAGTGACCCAATGCCTGACACTGTGGGCCTATATGGTGGTGGTATGTTTTTATGGATCTTCGGTACAAAATATATGACCGGAGTACGAGGATTCTGTACCTGTAACACCTTTAATGTTGTTTGATCTATTATACCTGCCATGTGTTTCTCTTCCAAATAGCTATCAATGGCTCTTTTATACTCATTAGTTGGATTCCCATGTGAAAACTTATACACCTTATTATCACTAAGATGTTCATTAGCTACCAGTAAATAATAGGGAACATTATTTACTGGTAGCTAATGAACATCTTAGTGATAATAAGGTGTATAAAGTTTTACATGGGAATCCAACTAATGAGTATAAAAGAGCCATTGATAGCTATTTGGAAGAGAGCTCATCCATGCTGGAAGCACCTGTTTGCGCTGCTGCCACAGGTTTAACCCCGGACATGCAATCTTTTATTGCCCTCTGTGACTCTTCCAGGGCTTTTCCATCCTCCACCACTTGGGGGGGTCAGCTCCGTCACAGGGACCACGACAACAACTGCGTTCTCTTTAACGGGTTTTTATTAAACAGAAAAGTCCAGAACATAAACAGCTTTTCTTCAGCAGATGTATAAACAGAACTTAAACAGGACCTTGCTTCAGACAGTAACGAAAACATAAACAGGTTCAGTTCACCATAGACAAACGTAGCAGAATATAAGCAGGGTAAATCCAGCTTTCCTCAGGGAGCCTTTACACAGAGGATTTTTCTTCTCCAACTCCAGGCTTGGAGTGGTGTACAACACCCAGGACACCTGAGCCTCTGGCTTTATGGGCCAAGGAAATCCTGCAGTGGATATGTGGGAGCAGTCCCCCATCCAGCTCTAAGACTGTTCCAATAAATGCCAGGCCCGGAATCCACTGCTTAAAGCAGTGATGAAAAACGTAAATAATGTGTCTGCATATATATATATATGGGCCCCTCAGGCAGGTGTGTATACACACACACACACATATATATATATATATATATATATATATATATATATATTATATTATATATATATTATATATATATATATATATAATTATTTTTATTTATTTTAGAGCGCCATTAATTCCAGGGCGCTGTACATTTAAGGGGAATTACATACATAACAAATGTTGAACAATTACAATGGTGACAAAAATGGACTAGTAACTGAAACGAGAGGAAAGAGGGACCCTGCCGCGAGGGTTTACAAAGCTCCAAGGAAGAAGGGGAGAGACAGAAGGTATGGGGGCGACATGTTTTGAGGGCCGGTGTTGTGGTGTGGGGTTAGTGGTGGGTTGTAGGCTATCCTGAAGAGATGGGTTTTCAGGTTGCTTTTGATAACTGGTGAAAGTTGGAGATCTGATGTTTGGGTTAAGGAGATTCAGAGTGTGGGTGCAGCATGGGAGAAGTCTAGGAGACGGTATGTGAGGAGCTGAGAGGAGGGGAAGCAGAGGAGAGGTCCTGATGAGGAGCGGAGATGCGTGAGGGGAGGTATCTGGAAAATTAGGGCAGAGATGTATGGAGGGGAGAGGTTATGGAGGCCTTGTAGGTCAGGGTGGAGTATTTTGAATGATATTGTGGGCAATGGGCAGCCAGTGGAAGGGATTGGCAGAGGGGAGAGGCAGTGGAGAGCGAGGGAGAGAGGTGAATCAGACTGGGCAGCAGGAGTTGAGATGGATTGGAGGGGAGCGAGGGTGCTAACTGGGAGGCACAGAGAAGGATGTTGCAGTAAGTAAGGAGGGAGATGACGAGGGCGTAGACTAGTGTTTTTGTAGTGTCAGGAGTTAAGGAATGGGCGGATGCGTGTGAACAGAATGGAATTTAAGTTTGATAGTTTGATTAATCATTTTAATTTATGGCTTCCATCTTGTTTCTCTTCTTCAAAACTTAAATGTTTGAGTAATATTCTGTATGAATTTCTGACTAGGATACAAGGACATGTTCTGTTCCGCTCACATCATAATATTGGTACTAAGAGGATTTGGTCTGACCGTGGCATTTGAATAACAGGTCATAGCTGCTGGCTTATTTAAGGTTATTAGATTAGTGTAAAACTAAGACGATGTCAGAGTATTACATTTTTATTTTTTTGGTAGATGGGAGGTGTCCTGATTATAATAATTAAATGGTATCTTTACATTAAGACACTGATTGGATTGTAAACTATATCTTGTTGCTAATATACTTATTTTGATTGGATTGTAATATGCCTACCTTATCTGTATGAATCACGCCTATACCCTTAAAAAATATCATGTCAGTCCATAATAAAGTATTCTAATCTTTTGAATAGAATCACAGTGCATTTTTGTTTGTAGGTCCCGTGGGTGACAGAGAGGTTGCTAAGGATATCTACATCATTTTGGTGCCGTGAATTCGGATCAGTAAAACTATCACCAGAGTGAAGAAACGGGGATACGCAAGCACCCCTTTGCTTTGAGAACCTGGGATCTGATAGCACCTGGTGAGCATTTGCCACACACAAATCCATAGTTACTCTGCAAAAAAGGTGTTGGATTCATGTTAATCGCTGTGAGTGAGTGAGGTTCTATATTATTCTCCCTCTCCCACGTATTATATTTGGCATTTATTAGTTTAGCATTAAAGGTTTTATAGAGTTGTAAAATTTGAGGTCAGATAAGAATGTCACAATTTGCAGTGTTGCTTTAAAAGTGAAATAAAGTTATCTGTTTTGTTACTGCACTTTGTTTTGTTGTCTTGTATCATCTGTTTTTCATTGGATGGGCTTTTGTTTTGTCTTCTGTGTTTTTCTTCTCCTTAGGGGCGGCTGCCCTGAGCGGTGAGTTAATTCTAGCTTACTTCATATGGTATTGGTTGCATTTGTGTATGCACATTAATTTGTTTATTGCTTGCCCTATTTATTTTTTCCTTCTATTTTTGTGGTTGTATATATGCCATTATTTTTGCACATGAATATTTCCTTGCTGTTCGTATAACTGTTTACTTTAATAAGTCTCGCATGGAAGTAGAAGTTATTACATTGCATTTGAGAATTGTTATTGTTTAATTTTGTTGATTACAAACAAGGTTACTTGACAATCGCCAATGCTTTTTTAAGTTATATAGAAAAGTGTCCTACTGAGCAGGAGTTGCCTCAGTGAAGGGGTACTATTGGAGGCTATAAACAGTTGATTTAGTCCATTCTGAACGAGGTGGGTACTATTTCCTTGGTTAATAAGGCTTTCATAAACATGGGGAACTCCGTGTCAATCCAACTTGCAGAAAAAGAAAAAAGTTTGATGTGCCCCCAGGATAGGAATAATGTAATCCTATATACCGGAGGACAGTACTATGGCCCATATGCTAAAAATATATGGGGTAGACATACATCATTTTGGAGTAAATGGCGATTGTGTATACTGAGTTACCTCTAGAATGTACATGGGATTTAGAGACTTATACAGAAGATAGCATCTTGTGGTAAAGAAAAGAAAGAAATTGAAATGTTTTGCATTGGATAGGTGAAGCCAAAACGCAGTTGTTAGCTTCAGGGGACACATAAGATAACACTGACAAGCCCATCATTAACACACTGACACTGCTACACCTCTTGATACAATTAACAAAATACACCAAAACCTTTAGATAGTGGTACAGTCACAAAAAAAGTAATTGATAAACCACAAAGCTAATGAACAATTGTAGATGATGCTGAGAGAATGTTCACATGCCTTAGTACAGAGCTGCGGTCTCCAAATTAAGAGAGGGACCTTACAGTAGCATCGCTAAAGATGCTCAAAGTTGCCCTGAACCCAGCACCTCTACTCGAGCAGACACTTCATTGCAAACCCCAAAACATCAGATTGTCTATTGCAGGAAAATACACTCCCATTGCACAATACCATCAGCATCATACGTTCACAGAATACATCCACCTGCATATGAAATACAGGTACCTAGTCCACTAATAGGACCAGGATACAACAGATGAATTTCAAACATCATTAAGGGAGGGAGGATGACAAAACGTAGAAGGAAAGGAAGCTGAACCCACACAAACTAACACGACCCCCAATAGGGATAAAGAAAGAAAATCATCATTTAGCTTAGGTGATTGTTTGCCTTTTGCTAGGTTAGTAGGAGATTATAAAAAAAAAAAAAAAGGAACACACAAGAGTCATGGGAAAGGGTTAGGAATAGTATGTAACATACCAGTAACATGTCTGGTCGGATATTGTAAAATTATTACACCTTGTTTTCTCCATACAACAGAGCCAATCAGGATGAAATGGGTCAGAGACGCACTCTGACTAGTGGACAAAATCTATTCCACTGGAATTTTTTTTTTTTTATTTCTACACTAATATATGGATTTTTCTCTCTCAGGACTAAGAGGCAATCATAAGCGTCTTTCCTTCTAGATACAGAAGATCTAAAATTTAAATTGTCTCTATTAACACTGATTTTCTTCCAGC
This sequence comes from Phyllomedusa bahiana, assembly GCA_025379985.1. NCBI lineage: Eukaryota > Metazoa > Chordata > Amphibia > Anura > Hylidae > Phyllomedusa > Phyllomedusa bahiana. The sequence continues at coordinate 15,496 of JAODAL010008936.1, forward strand.
TACACAAAGGACCATATCAGACCAATAGTTGTAAGTTGGTAAAAAGGCAAACCTTTTTTTTCAGTACACATTAGTCACACTAAGCAGCATCACTGACTATACATTCATTCACATTTCAGTAGATGCCCCATGAGCTTATTGGAAAATGTTTTTTTAGGCAATCTCAGCTTGGGTCACCATCTTTTGCACCTTAGATGACTTTCACATATAGGCTACACTTGAGAATACAGAGGACGCTGTGTACCTGCTGTATGCTGGATTGGTTAATGATCAGCCAGCAAAGGAAGAGGCCATAACAGATTCTGAAGTATTGTTTAGTGTTGAGCGATTGCATTGGCTATCGAGATCGATCGATAGTCGATAGTCGGCCGCTATCGATAAGGTTTTTCGATAGTGAGCATCGTTTATGCGCGATTACCATTTAAAGTATATGGGAGAGCAAAACACATACATTTTTAACACCCAAACTGGCTGGAGAAGCTGAAATTAACATCCAACAACAGTCAAATGGATACGTCCTACATCTTAGGCAACAACTTAGGTTATAAAAAGTCTCAGATAAAAAAGTACAGACATTTACTATCCCTGTCTGTACCACGCCTGACCCTTAAAACCTGCATCACCCACACATTAAAAGTGCCAGAAGGCAGTATTGATTTGAACCATCATGTTACTTGAATGGACATTGAATATCCCTGTCCTGGAACAAGCTGCATGAGCCCCAAAAACTGCATGACCCCACAATTTATAAAAGTGCCGGCAAAAAGGAGTCTTTTCTAACCACCCATTTTAGTTTCACTGGACAATGACTATTTACCTGTCCTGGGCCTACAGCATGAGCCCCAACCTGCATGACCCCCACATTTAAAAGTGCCGGAAAAAGGAGTCTTTCAACCACCTTTTAGTTCACTGGACATGACTATTACCTGTTCGGGCCACTGCATGGGAGCCCCAAAACCTGCATGACCGCCCACATTTAAAAAGTGCCGGAAAAAAATGAGTCTTTAACCACCATTTTAGTTTCACTGGACGATTGACTATACACTGTCATGGGCTCACAGCATGAGCCCCAAACATGCATGACCCCACATTAATAAGTGCCGGAAAAAGGAGTCTTTCAACCACCATTTTAGTTGAACTGGACATTGACTATACTGTCCTGGGCCAAGCATGAGCCCCAAACTGCATGACCCCACATTTAAAAAAGTGCCGGAAAAGGGTCTTTCAACCACCTTTTTAGTTTCACGGACAATGACTTTACATGTCCTGGGCCAACCCCCCCCCCCCCCCCCAGCATGGAGACACCCAAACCTGCATGACACCCCACATTTAAAAAGTGCCGGAAAAAAGGAGTCTTTCAACCAACATTTTGTTTCAATGGGACATTGACTATACCTGGCCTGGGCCTCAGAATGAGCCCCAAACTGCATGACCCCCCACATTTAAAAGTGACGGAAAAAGGTGTCTTTCAACCACCATTTTAGTTTCACTGGACATTGACTTTACCTGTCCTGGGCCTACAGCATGAGCCCCAACAACCTGCTTGACCCACATTTAAAAAGTGATGGAAAAAGGAGGTCTTTCAACCACCATTTTAGTGGCACTGGACATTGTCTATACCTGGCCTGGGCCACAGCATTGAGCCACCCAAAAACCTGATGACCCACATTAAAAAGTGACGAAAAGGAGTCTTTCAAACACCATTTTTGTTTCACTGAGACATTGACTATACCTGTCCTGGGCCACAGCATCGAGCCCCAAACCTGGCATGACCCCACATTTAAAAAGTGCCGGAAAAAGGGAGTCTTTCAACCACCATTTTAGTTTATGGACATACACCAAACACCAACTGACTCATACCTGTCCTGGGCCACAGCTTGACCCAGGGCCGGGTTACAGTGGTTGGCGGTGAAAGCCCAGGCTGGCGTCCGTCATCTATATAACAGCAGGTTAAAATGCCATGATGACGCAGCAACGAAAACTGTCGTGCTGAAGCAGAGTGCGGAAGCGGAAGTGTGGAGAAACTCAGCCTTCCTCTGTACACAGTTATAAATACCTGGGTAGCGCTTGCCGCTCCGTATGAGGTGGGACCAAAAAAAAATTGAGATTCACTTGGAAAATACTGGTGGTTAACGTCCTGTTACACCCAGGTGCCCTTTATCCTTGGCATTCTTTTTCTCATTTTACTCTACGTGCTGGAGGTAATGGTCTCTGTATTTGTTCTGTCTGTGCTCTATACATCCATGTTCTCTGAATAACGCTACTCTGGTCAAGTTTCCTGTACCCCCTTGTTACAAATTCAGAGAATTTTTTTAACAGCTATTTTGTACTGCAAGTTTTTTAGTACTTTAATTCTAGAAAACACATTTTAAAATTGGATGGAATTCCCACCATGTCTTTGTTTTCTCTTTTTTTCATTGAATTAAATGGGTTGTCTCAATACAGGGATTGTTAGCTATGTTAAAGATCTTGCAAAAACGAGTTTCATTTTGCAATACTGTGTCCTTATCAGTGTCCTAACCGTTTCCTGTTCTGACAGCACCATCAACCTTGAGCCATCCTTGACAATTGTGCAGAACAAATGTCTGTTAGAAACAACATTTTTTAGAATAGGACCTGTAGTATAGCTGCATGTCACAGCAAAATGCCCCCAAAAATTCAAAGCATGACCCTTGAGCCACTTTGGTCAATTGTGAAGAACAAATGTCTGTTAGAGAACAACATTTTTAGAATAGGACTGTTGTATAGTGGCTGACATGTCACAGCAAAATGCCCCCAAAATTCAAAAAGCATGACCCTTGAAGCCACTTTGGTCAATGTGGAAGAACAAATGTCTGTTAGAAACAACTTTTTTTTATTTAGGATCTGTAGTATTGCTGCATTTCAAAGCAGCATGACCCAAAAAATTATAAAAAATGACTCTCAGCCAATGTTAAAGAATTGTGAGGAGAAACTGCCACTTAGAAGCCACATTTCTATTCCAAAGGACCATAATTATAGCTGTAATCTCACAGAACATGACCCCAAAAAATTATAAATATGCTTCTCAGGCACTATTAAAAAATTGTGAGGGAGAAATGCCATAAGAAGTCACATTTCTGATCCAAAGGATCATGATTATTGCTGTATCTCAACAGCAAATTGACTCAAAAACCATTGACATCGCGAAAACTTTTAGATAAAGTGGACGTAAATGGCGAATCACCGGTGTAGTCATGATCCAACCATTGCATTTCTTATACAGTCCTCCACCACACTAGCAAAACATTCAAAATGAACTTGTTGGGGAAAAGAGATAAAAATTGCTGTAAGAAATGATCATTATTATAAAAAATAGTTTTTCAAGAGGACATTTCTGTTTGAAAGGGAATGTGAAGTAGACCGGCCAACTAATCGGTGACTCGGCTATTGGGCCACCAACATCATCAGAGGCTCCATTGCCTGATTCATTTGATGAAAGTCAAACGATCCACATTATCTGTGGAAAGCAGGATGCGTTTGTCTGTAATGACTCCTCCAGCTGTGCTGAAGGTCCGCTCAGATATGACGCTGGCTGCTGGGCAGGACAACACCTCTATGGCGTGACGAGCCAGCTCGGGCCATTCGTCCATTTTGGATACCCAGAAGCATATTGGGTCCGGAACACATGAAAAAAAACATCGGTGTTGAGACGCAGATAGTCGTTGCACCATGATCTTAAGCTGATCTCTGTGTGTTGGATTGTGTGCCCTGCATTGCATGCGTTGGTGAGGTGGTAAACAAAGATTGCCAGAGGTCACCCATTAGGCTTCTGCCACCTTGCCTGCTGCTGCCGCTACGCCTACTTGGCACTCTACTGCTGTCACGTCGCTGATGTTGTTCCACCGTGACATTTGGGGAACGTGAAGCAGACGCAACAGATGTCTCCAGTTGATCAATCAGCAAGGTCTCCATTTCCTGCATTTTACTCTCTATTTGGGTGGGTGGAAGGAAAGTGCTGAGTTTTTTTTTTGTACCGGGGATCCAGGAGGGTGGCCACCCAGTAACTGTTGTTCATTTTGATGGCCTTAATGCGAGGATCATGTTGGAGGAAATGGAGCATCCAAGCACTCATGTGAGAGATGGAGCCTTGATTTCCCAAGCCCCTGGGTCGAGGGGCACTAGCAAACTGATCTTCCTCATCTTCCTCCTCCCCCTCAAATTCGTGCCAACCTCTTTCCAAGGCAGGGAGTCGGTAACATCGGTGTCTAGGATATACCTCCTCCTCCTCCTCCTCGCTGCCTCCGGCACAGCTACAACACAGCCCTGACTTGCTGAGATGATGCACCCTGAGAGCTGATGCGCCACCTTGCACTAGCTCTGGACCCCGAACCACTGCCTAATGAAGACCGATGAAATTGTGAAACTGTCGGGCCTTGTGGATTTGACGGAGAGAAAGGCTCCGTGTCCGCATCTGTGTCCGTCTCCTCCTCCGTCGCTGGCGGGACCTGTTGTTTCAGAGTGTCCAACGATCGTTCCAGAACTAAGATCACCACAATGCTCATGCTGACAAGGGCATTGTCCGCACTGACCATTTTGGTGGCTTCTTCAAAACTGGCAAGGATGGTTCAGAGCTCTTTCACCTGCCTCCACTCTCGGTGGTTCAACACACCGAGGTCCGTACCGCTGGTTGTCAGGCCATGTGTCACTTCTTACTGCGTAATGGCATTGCGCTGCTGCCACAATCGCTGGAGCATGTGGAGGGTGGAATTCCAGCGTGTTGCCACGTCAACAATGAGACGGTTGACGGGGAGGCCGAGCTGACGCTGCAACGCAGCCAGGCGGGACGAAGCAGGGTGCGAACGGCGGAAGTGCGAACTCAGACCTCGAGCCTTCTTCAGCAGGCAGTCCAGACCCGGGTAGCTTTTAGAAATTTCTGGACGACAAGGTTCATGACATGTGCCAGGCAAGGGATGTGCTCCAGCCTACCGATCTTAAGGGCGGCCAGCAGATTTCGCCCGTTATCGCACACCACCTTGCCTGGCACAAGGTTCTTGTCACCCAGCCAGCGCTCGGTCTCGTTGCTTAGAGCCGTCCACAGCTCCTGACCTGTGTGTGGACGGTCTCCAAGGCAGATTAATTTCAACACGGCCTGGTGTCTCTGGGCACGTGATGCCACCAGAGGACCTTGGGGGAAAGAGCCCTGCACCATCCCTGCGGTTTTGAAGAGCGTTCGCCGAGCCTGAGAGCCACCGTCACCCCCAGAGACATCCACCCAGCTCACCCAGTGAGCTGTCACAGAGATATAGCGGCCTTGGCCGTGCTTACTAGTCCATGTGTCGGTGGTGAGATGGGACTTTTCCGGAACTGATGCAGACATCGCGCTTGAAATTTTAGTTGACCGTGGCTGGCCAGGGCAAAAGGGTCGGCTTTTCTGGCACGGTATGGACAAAGAAAATATGCCTGCTTCGGCATTGGTATGGGCGAGGCGAGGGCCATGACGTGGGCAGAACCCATCTGTGTCCACACGGAAAGGGCAACAATTTACAAGGCCAAAAGGCCTGGCATTGCCGACATTCAGGCTTTTGCTTTGGATGGTTTGGGTATTTAAAGTGTTCTCTCTGCTCCAACTGGAGACCAGAGGCTGGCTGGCTAGGGACTGGCCGCTGTACGGCGTGCAGGTCTCGTCAAAACTGTGGAAGGGATGGGGTAGGATGGTCTTCTGTGGTGATGGTGGTACTGGGGATGGTGGAGGCTCTGAAAGCAGGAGTGGCTGATCCCTGATTCAGACTCTGAGAGACATGGGCAGCTGAGGAAACGCTGGGTGGTGGTGGAGGTGGAGGAGGCGGAGACAGTGGGTGTGACAGTGGTTGGAGGGCCGGCGTCGGTTCTGGCCTTTTTTGCCAGGCGTTGCCTCATTTCAACTCATGCTTTCGCTGTTGTGACTAGACATGTTGGTGGTGGTTAACCACGTTAAGGTTCTTGCCTTCTACTTATGCAGTTTCTGGCCAAAGCGGCATATGACACGCTGGGTGGAATCAGAGCTCTTTGCTCATAGAAGGCCAGGCTTGAGAGGGTCATTGACCCTTTTGACGGCGATAATGCGAGCGAAGGAGCGGGTTTGCAGCTGACCGTGGATGGCGGGACTCTTATTCAGCGACTTCTTGCGACCGCCCTCTCCCTTTTTGTTGGCGGGACCCGGTTTATTGACAAACCCCATCGTTCTTCCTCCTCGTCACACTGATGAAAGCGCTCGACAAAGCGGATGGTATCGCAATGTCGTCATATCCTTATCATCAACACAGGTAATTGGACGTCCTGACTTTCTGGCATCCAGAAGCTGCAGGCTACAAGCAAGGGGCTCCTGCAGGGTTGCGGACCGCCGGTATTTTTGTGCCGTTTGACCGGCTTCCTTCTCCTCACTCTGGATGGCTCAGTACTGGGCGTCAGAGCAGAGAAAATCTCCTTTTTGGGCCTCTGATCTTTTAACATGCCTCTTCTGACCCACAACAGCATTTTGTCATCAAAGAGGTATTCAGAATGGATTATCCCACAGTGGTGGGTACACGAGCTCGCGCTCACATTTGGGCTGCCTTCATGTTGGACAGATGCATGATGATGCTGATGACGACTTTTGTGGCCGTGGACTGGAGGACGAGGAGGTTAGACTTGCTAGATGCATGTATGCTTTAACCACGTGAAGTACAGATTGGCGACGATGTTCGTTACTTAGATTCACTCACAGGGCGCACCTGACCCAGCGAGTGACAGCCTGACGGACCTGCAACTGACTGATAAGCTGCAGGCGTGTTGTTCGCCACTGCACTGGCAGGAGACACTTCTCTCGTACATCTACCTCCATGTGTACCCCACCTCTTTGCTCGCTTACCACCTGCATTTCGCTTTCCCATGTTCAGTAATATAATAATTTGAGAAGGGTTTTGGAATAGTTTTGGAAGTTACTTATTAAAAGAACGGCAAATCACTGATATTCTCAAATCCCATTAATCAAAACAAAATGCTGGATTCAAATTTAACTGGCAAGGTAGTCTATCAACAAATTGGCTGGGCAAAAGTCCAAAAAAAACGTATCTGTTATGTTTTGAGTATATAAACGGTATGTTTTTGCACATTTCTAATTCACCTGTCGGTGAATATAGGAATTGTGTTTTAAGTCTTTACGTAGATGCGCTGCGTCAATGAACAGTGATGGGTGCGCAAAAGTCAAAAAAAAACACGTACTGTTTTGTTTTGATATAATAAAAGGTATTTTTTTGCACCTTTCATTCACCTGTCGGTGAATATAGAGAATTGCTGGTGTTTTAAGATTAACGTAGATGCTGCGTCAATGTACAGTGATGGGTGCGCAAAAGTCAAAAAAAACACGTAACTGTTATGTTTTGATATAATAAACGGTATTTTTTGCTCCTTTTCAATTCACTGTGGTGAATATAGAATGTGTTTTAGTAGATTTACGTAGATGCTGCGTGATAAGTGGAAACAGTGTGGGTGCGCAAAAAGTCAAAAAACACGTAACTTATGTTTTGATGATATAATTAACAGGTATTTTGACATTTCTATCACCATGTGGGTATATAGAATTGCTCGTTTAAGATTTACGTAGATGCGCGTCAATGGAACAGTGTGGGTGCGCACATGAAGTCAAAAAACCAGTACATGTTTTGTTTTGATATAATAAACGGTATTTTTTGCAACTTTCAATTCACCTGTTGTGAATATAGATTGCTGTTTTAAGTTTTACGTTGATGCTGCGATCATGAACAACTGCTGGGTGCGCAAAAGTCAAAATACACGTAACTGTTTGTTTTGATATAATTAATCGGTATTTTTTGCTCCTAGTCAATTCACTTGTGGTGAATATAGAATTGCTCTGTTTTAGATTTCGTAGTTATGCTGCGTCAATGAACAGTGTGGGTGCGCAAAAGTTCAATAAAGACACGTAATGTTATGTTTTGATATAATTAAACGGCACTATTTTTGCACCTTTCAATGTCACCTGTGGTGAAATATAGAATTGCTGTTTTAAGGATTTACGGTAGATGCTGCGTCAATGTACAGTTTGTGGTGCGCAAAGTCAAAAAACACGTAACTGTTAATGTTTTTGATATAATAAAACGGTTTTTTTTGCACCTTTCAATTCATTCTGTGGCTGAAATATAGAATTGCTGTTTTAAGAGATATACGTAGATGCTGCGTCAATGACAACAGTGCCTGGTGTGCGCATCAAAGTCAAAAAACACGTAACTGTTATGTTTTGATATAATAAACGGTATTTTTTGACCTTTTCCAATTACCTGTGGTGAATATAGAATTGATGTTTTAAGATTTAGAAGTATGCGGTGCGTCTTATGACAGTGCTGGGTGCGCAAAAGTCAAAAAAACCAATAAAACTGTTATGTTTTGACTATAATAAAACGTATTTTTTGATCTTTTCAATTCACTCTGTTGGTGAATATAGAATTGCTGTTTTAAGATTTACGTAGATGCTGCGTCAAATGAACAGTGCTCTGGTGCGCAAAAGTCAAAAAACACGTAAACTGTGATTTTGTCGTACGATACACAGGTATTTTTTGGCAACAAACAACACTGTGCTGGACTACTCTAAGTCCCCGCGTGCTGGTTGGTAATTATTGCAGACGCACCGGCGACTATATCAACAGTCACAGGTTGTATTGGGTAAAAACATTGAACACTATGACGGAAAATGCTATAATGATAATAAAAGTGGACGATTGCTGGACCTGACTTAACAAACGAGTACCTGCAGTTACCTTCGTCTATGATTGTTTATCCAATTTTATAAGTTTCTGGACTGCCACTCCTATCAGGAGATACATATTGTTAGTTTGCACTCAATAGCAAACCGTTATAATAATCGATATCGCACTAATGGTCTACACTAAGTCTTGTTGAGCTTTATTTCCAGTGTTCTTTATAGACAGAGCTTGTCTGTGTTCGCCCCGGGCCCCCCCCCCCCCCCCCCCCACCCCCCCCCCCCCCCCCCCCCCCCCCCCCCCTGGTTTTACAGCGGAGTGCTGCTTTAAATTTCTCTAGCTAATCTAAAAATGTTAAAATCTCAATTAACAAAATTTGGGAAGGATCACAGCTAATAGTGGGGTTTTCTTGTGCAGAAATAGACTAATTTGCTGAGCTGTTTGGCCACGGGCGGGGAGCGCAGGTTATCCCCTATGAGCGTGAGAGAACGGGCGAAAAGGAAAACGCTGTTTATTAAACCGAGGTATGTGATTTTTCACCCAATCGCAAACCATTCAATCCCGTCATGACTTTCCACTTTCACCCTGCTTTTCGTAATCTCATTTGTGGCCGCCCAATTAAAGGAAGCGCCGAAAAAGGCGCGATTTTAATGTGATGCCAGTTTTTAAAACTTAATTATCCATGATCTGGAATTTTCGTCACCATAAAAAACCTTTCCCGATTTCAACTTTGTCGATAAAAAATCGCTCAACATTTTACCACAGGGGAATTGAAAGGGTGCAAAAATACCATTTATTATATCAAACATAACAGTTACGTTTTTTTTGATTTTGCACACCCAGCTTTGTTCTTTGACACAGCATCCACTTTTAAATCTTAAAACAGCAATTTTAGTCCCACGGGTGATTAAAAGGTGCAAAATACGTTTGTTTTAACGAAAAATAACAGTTAAAGACATAACAGACCCCTTTTTCCCCGGCCTTTTTTTAATCTGGGGGTCAGACGGGTTTAATGGCTTACTGGGGTTCCGGGAAGGTTATTTCAAAGTCAGTGAAACTTGGGGGGTGGCTCTTTTTTCGGCACTTTTTAAATCTGGGGGTCGCAGGGGGGGCATGCTGTGTTCCGGCGGGTTATTCAAGGGCTTGTTCAGAGGTTTTTCAAAGCCTTTGGTTTTAAAATTTTTGGGTGGCAGGTTTAAGGGGCGGCTGTGGTTTAAAGACAGGGATGTGAATGGTCTGTGACTTTTTTTCTGGACTTTTTAACCTAAAGGGGTTGCCTAAGTGTAGCACGTTTTCCCTTTGACTGTTGTGGATGTTAAATTTCAGCTTTTCCAGCCTTGTTTTGGGGGTTAATGAAGGGGTTTTTGCTCTCCCATAGATTTAATGGCCGCTCTAATCGACGCCACTATAAAAAACCTTATCGATAGCGGCCGACTATCGATCGATCTCGATAGCCAACGCAATCACTCAACACTAATAAATTATATAAATGTATTTGCATTTTGCAGTGAGAAATAAGTATTTGATCCCCTACTAACCATTAAGAGTTCTGGCTCTTACAGACCAGTTAGACGCTCCTAATCATTTCGTTACCTGCATTAAAGACAGCTGTCTTAAATAGTCACCTTTATAAAAGACTCCTGTCTACAGAATCAGTCAGACTCTAACCTCTACAACATGGACAAGACCAAAGAGCTTTCTAAGGATGTCAGGGACAAGATCATATACCTACATAAAGCTGGAATGGGTTACAAAACCATAAGTAAGATGTTGGGTGAGAAGGAGACAACTGTTGGTGCAATAGTAAGAAAAAGGAAGAAATACAAAATGACTGTCAATCGTCATCGATCTTGGGCACCATGCAAAATCTCACCTCATCGGGTATCCTTGATCATGAGGAAGGTTAGAGATCAGCCTAAAACTACACAGGGGAAACTTGTACACACTTCTTCATACAGTGTACCAGAGCTGACAATGCATGTCAGAGCAACAGTACAGATTGTCTGTAGAACTTCAAAGCAAGATTGTATAAATGCTGAGGACTCGGGATGGTTTCAAAATGCACTATTCTCCATAATTATTAAATGAAATATGTTCAGAACTATGAAGACTCTTAGGGTATGTTCACACAGCATCTTTCAGGATATATTTTGGGGCATAATTGTGCTGCAATATGCCCCGAAATTCAGCCTGCAACTACAGTTATCATAGCTCTTATAGAGAGCTATGATTAACCTCTGTATTTCCCCACGCATATTTCGCACTGGGAGAAAGAAGTGACATGTCACTGCTTCATGGCGTAATGGAGATGAATGGGGCCAACCCCCACACGCTTTAGAAGCATGTACTTCTAAAATAACTGGCGCATTGCAGCATATACAGTACGCGCCCCAATACTCCATGTGAACATATCCTTAGCAAGCATGGTGAAGAGGACCACACCCTGGCCGGTGACCAAGATCATATTGACAAAGCTCCAGTGTTCAGCTCTGATGATGGGAGAAGAACCATCTCTGCAGCACTCTGCTAATCAGACTAGTAGCCAAATAGAAGCACATTTTTAAAGGCATGTTCCCACCACGGACATAGCATATGGATAGGTTATGTGTGCACCTATCTTGGGAACAAGCCTTGAAAATTGTTAGCTCAGAAGAGCCTGTTGGGCTTACATACAACTCTCCATTCTGTTCTATGAGTGTTTAGCTTTCCTTGAACTCACAGCACAAGCACAACTGGCTCTCCTCCCACTTTCACAGACTTCATTTAAAGAATAAGTGGTATTAGTCACAATAAAACTTTTCTTACTCCAACTAAAAAAAAAAAAAAGTTACATGGAGTCCAGTTGGACTGTGATTTTATGTTCTATTTTACTGTATTGTAATTCTTTAATAAAATAATGCTTTCAGGCGTTTTCTCACTACAATGATTAGCTTTCAACATGTAGAGATAGTTAAATGAAGACTTTTACTAAATACCTTGGGGGACATATATGAAAACTGTCCAGGTCTAAGACTTTCTTTGTTGCCCATAGCAACCAATCAGAGCGCCCCTTTCATATTTTCAGAGCACTATATGAAATGAAGGGGAGCTCTGATTGGTTTCTATGGGCAACAAAGAATAACTTAGACCTAGACAGTTTCATACATGAGGTCCATTGGTCATTTGATATTGCCCTGGTCTAAAGATAAGAGAGATTCTATGTGCTCTGAGTGCACACAAGTGTCTCTAGGTTATCATCCATATCTCTTTACATAGAGCAAGGATTGATTTCATTGTCGTTGGAGGACCACAGTCTTTATCTCTAGCAAGATTAGATTAATTACTTTTGAAAACCAATTGCTTTCACTCCTCAGAAGTTTGTAGTGTTTACTTACAGATTAAGTCTCCTGCACTTATGTTTCTGTCACAGGCCGCTGTTTATAGAGGAGATATATATGCTAATCATCGCTATAGAACCTCCCACAGCCTGACCTGGCAGTGTTAGTATAAAGCTGCCTGTGACTCTGTGAAATAGCATGCTGAGAAAACCCCTTTAAATTGCTAAGTAACAGTGATCATGGATATTGGCCCTCATGTATTCAAATTTGTGTGTGCATTAGTTTCAATACATAAAAACGGGTCATGTTGTCCAAGCATTTGTATAAATATGTAAGCTGTCAATATGCCAGAATAAAAATTGCCTTAAAAGTGAAAAACAATCGACCATAAGCAACTGATTACAACATATACATAGTTTCAGCTAGTGATCAGACAAAAGCATCTAACATGAATGATGTTTTCTATTCCACACACTGTCCAAAACTCTTAAGGGACATAGGCCAATGCCTCTATCCCTTTGCTTGTGCAGTTTCTTATGGGTGTCATCAGGGCAGTTCCTCAGGGGTGTCCTGCACAGGTTCACACCACTCAATAACAAAGGGGCTAATGCCTTTATGATTTGTATGCCTGATGAGTGGTTATAAGCAGTATCTTAAGCCAAAAGCAAACCTGTATGGTTCTCTGGGGGAATTAGCAAATACAAGGTGGATCTACTAACTCATAATAAAGCACAGTAGGCTGAAAAAGCTCAATAAACAACACAGACGTTTTAGAAAATGGTAAATGGTAGATTCAAAATGCACAGCACAGAACACTGAGGACTTTTATCAGCGATTAAGCAGGACGCTTCAATCCCTCGCTCCTTTGTGTTACTGGGAAAGTTTGTGCACAGACAAACATTAAAGTCAGTTTTGATATCTTTCACCTTGCTCTATACTAGTATCTCTGCCAATATGAAACATAGGAGGTTTTGCCACTGATGAAACATTTTTATAAAACTCATAAAGATGACCTGACTTCAAGGACTTAGAACTCACATTTCCTGAGTATTACACACTTTAAATCATAACCCAGGTGCAAATGCTATTAACCAATTCAACACAAATCTACCTCCAATTCAAAAAATCAGAATTAGTAGGTGCTGGCTGTTTATTGTTTAAGAAATTTAATATGCTTAAGTAAGTCAATAGCTAGCTTCACAAATACACAGGTAAACAGCACATCAAGAAATTTGTTGCTGGTACTTAAACTTTGTGTTGTTTTTTTTTGTGAACGATGTCCCTGGTATATAAAAGCTGCTGGATGGTACAAACTACTACTATAAAAAAAATCTCATTTACTACTTAGGCATCTGTAGATATTAGTATTCTATTTGGGTATTGTGTTTTACTTTTCCATAGGCTATCATTCTCCTTGAAGGGATATTTCCATCTAATTCAGGGGTGTCAAACTGCCGGCCCTCCAGCTGTTGGGAAACTACAACTCCCATCATTTGTATAGATTATACAAATGCATGATGGGAGTTATAGTTTCCCAACAGCTGGAGGGGCGGCAGTTTGACACCTGTGATCTAATTGATTAGCTTTAAATATATAGGCAAAGGTAAAAATAGATTATTACCAAATACATTGCTGTTCTGATTTAGCTTTATTTCAGATTGAGAGCAGTTCTTATCTCCTTTTTGTGTACACAAGTTTTCCTAGGTTACCAACTATCTCTACCTATTTCTGCTCCAGCAGTGTCTGGGCTGGTGATATCACTCCCAGCTGAGTCTTATCAGCAGGATGGAGCTTACGTCTCACTCTTGTATCTTTATTCTGAGAAAAACTTTAAACCTTAGAGTTACTGACCAGAGAGAAGCCTTGTTCCATCCCACCAGGTCTGCAGAGCACATATATGTATATCGGAAATAATATAGCCTTGTTCCATCCCATCAGGTCTGCAGAGCACATATATGTATATGTATATCGGAAACAATATAGTCACTATTAACAATGTGTCTTAACATCGTGTTAGTTTTTCTATTTTACTAGATGCATCCTTTCATGAAAAATACACCTCTGCTAACTAAAATACATAGCCAGACATCCTGCTTGGACAGTCTCTTTGATTCTCACAACCTCTCCATTTTCAATGTTGCTCTAAGGCCATGTTCACACGGCTTATTTCGGCGCGGATTGGAGCCGTACTGCGCGCCGGATTTGCGCTTCAGTACGGCTCCAATCCGTCGCAGTCATTACGGTAATCCACAGTTCTCATAGAGAACAGTGGATTCCGTCGCTCCTTCATGCTCGGCGAATCCGCCGGGCGGGGAGACAGTGACATGCACATTATCGAGGCGCAATACGCGCCGTGGATAATGCAAGTCTATGGGGCCGGCGAGCAGCGCTGCTGCCGCGGCCCGCCCCTTATTCAAGCCGTAATTGCGGGCCGGATCCCGCCCGCAATACGGCTTGAATAAGCCGTGTGAACATGGCCTAACAGGCACAGCTAGGAATAGGAGCTACCAGAGCTAAAATGTCAGTCAGTGCTGTAGAACTACCCACGGCCTGCACAGGGAGTGGGAGCCTGGAGCAGAGGGAGAAGAGCAGGTTAGGTGAAAACAGTCATGTGGGAAAGTCAGTTTAATGCTCTGGATCCCCTATCACAGCAAACAGTCTCACACAGAGAGAATGCAGTTTAATACCTCTACACTCTGTCTAGCAGTTACTGTTTAATCATAGACAGATTTTTGGTGGCTAAAGAGAGAGTTTAATAAATTAATATGTATTATTCATTTGTTAAAAAAAAATTGATAAATATAAAAGAGAGTAAAAAATATTTTTGTATTACGTATACTATATCATACATTTAAAAAAGAATGCCTCAGGGCTTATACATAGCATACAAATAATACTCCTGGTGGTCTAGAGAGATTAAGTAGTTAAAGGGGTATCCTTATTTTTCATTTTTTACAGAACGTTACGAGTTTGTGCCAACTGCAGGGAATGGACATCAGGCCACACGAGTGCTGCCTTCCCCTTTTACTTCTATGGTCAGCTTTCGGTTCCTTGTGGCCAGTGCACACTCAGGATGGGCTGTTGGAAGTAAAGTTTGGAAATCTAGGGCGACATGTCCCAATACGCATGCGCCATTTTTTTTATCTATTTTGCGCCAAAAATACTCTTGACGCCATATTCTCGATGTAAATGGACTGTAATATACCAAAAGTAGACGCATTATACGTCGGTCACGACAAAGGTACATTAAATACAGTATCACTGATACACTGTGCGCCTCCATAACGCAATGTGCATATTGAGGCGCATTGCATACACTAGTAATGATATGCTATGCGCCTCCGTTACACAATGTGCCTTGATAAGTGCATTACATACACTAGCACTGATATGCTATGCGCCACGATTGTGCAATGCGCCTTTTTAGGGTATGTTCACGCGGCGTAATTTTGGTGCGCATTTCACCGCGTATTTGCGCTCTAATATGGGCGAGATGCGCGCCGAAATTACGGTAATCCATAGTTCTCATAGAGAACTATGGATTATGCCTCCTCTCCCCGCTCGTACAATACGAATGTATTGTACGCGCGGGGAGATAAGTGACATGTCAATTACTTGCAGCGAATATGCGCCGCGAGTAATGAATGTCAATGGGGCTGGCGGGCTGCTGGCCCCCCCGTGCCGCGGGAGTACGCGCGGGGTCGCGCGAGCTCCCGAAAGGCATGATGTACTGTGGGGGGGGCGGTATGCGCCGCGGTACATCGGGTCAACATACCCTGCGGCGCTGTAAGTTTACTATGCAAGATATACCAGATGCCAGATTTTTTAAAGTATCGTACTTTACACTGATTAAATGTGCCTAAAATCTGCTGTGGCAATGCCAATTTTCGGAAATGTCACCTCTAGTCTCTGGTAGTCTAGAGTAATAAAAAAGGTTGATAATGATATTTATTATTAATGGTGAACTAAACTAATATCTAACACAGCTCAAAGTATAGGGTAGTTCAGGGGTCAGCCCTTAATATTACATAATCATATAGTTATCACATTTACTTCACAGAAATGTTGGTGAAATGAATGTCGTAAACTAAGCCAACTTATAGATTGAGCAAAGTTAGGCAATAGTCTCTAGAGATGAGCCAAATTTATCAAACCATTGTGATAACTTAGATGCATTCATAGACTATCTAGTCTAAATTTTCATTGTCTATGTATTACTATGTATTGTTTTACTTAATCTACTTAGCTACTGTTAAAACTGCTCAAGTGCAGTCGGCCAGATACTAGAATGCTACCTTTAAGTTTGTCATTTGAGCGTTGCTATTCTCCACATAATATTTGCCTAGTTATCTGCAGTCATTTGTTAAGGAATTGACAAATCCAGAGATTGGAAAAGATATGGAAAGTATACTGGCTCCCAAGAAGCTAATCATTTTAGAGGTTTTCTTATCCTGTTTTGTTCCTACAGAATACATGACTATATAAAATCATAAGGCTTCCATTTAATCTGAACAACATTCACATGTAACATTCACGCAATAATTAGATTTTACATCAATATTAAGTCTAAAGTACTGCATTCCAAAATTCACACTGGAGAGTCATAGTATTTAATGTTGGGGATGTTAGTGTAGGGACTTGATTAAGTCCTCATTGGACCCCAGGGTTCAGTTAGCCGTGTTTCGACTACTAATTACTGATTATGGTAAAATATTGCTTACATGTTTTCATTATCCCAAGTAATGCATATCGCCTAGAGAATTGTGTTTAATATTTCACTAATTACTTTTAAAGCATGGTTCTATAATGACTTTGTACCATAATATTGAACTTTTTTTTTTTGCTTTTACAGCACAATATCTGGGAGATAACTCTGCTATATTTTAGCTGCAAAACTTAACTGTTGCATGAAGGTGTTTATGTTTCTTAGAAGTTAGTATTTAAAGGGGTTTTCTGAGTTTTAAATTAAACTGGCTAAGTGGAGAAATAGAATAAGATAACAAAACCCCTTTTACACATTTGATAAATCCCCCATTGCTGGAGTAAACAAAAGGGAAGAGAATGTAAGTGAGAAAATTGTGTCCGAAATAGGAAAATTCAAAATTCAGACCCCAGTTACTGATTCAAACAATTTCTTAAATGGTATATTTTTTTCAAAATATTAGTTGAATATGAGCAAAATAAAGTAGTTTGTCTAGTAGTTAAAGTAGTTTTTTCTTACATGTTTAATTAAAGATTAAAGATTTTTTTTCTAGAAAATAATTTTTTTAGATGCTGGAAACATAGATGAATGTTCCATCATAGAAAATAGAAAAAAAATATTTCAAAAAGTTTTCTGAAAATCTTACAACTTATGTTCTTTCTATTTTCTACATGCTATAATATAGGTGAGTACAAGTTTATTTTGTATTTTAAAAGCTTAAAGTCTTAAGCAGTAGGGGGTTTTCTGAAATCTAAAAGGAATACCTGGCAGGTAAAAGCATTGAGGATTGATAAGCTGGTCCCTAGTCATCCCTCCTCAATGAGATTGCAGGGTGCAGACTGGTGGTCACAGCAGCCGGGGGCCTTGTGAGGCCTCCATGGCTATCACATTAGTACTCCTATTACACACTGACTTAATCAGCCATTTTTGTACACTGTTCTGAAGTATATTACTATTGCACAAGAGTGTACAGTAAAGGAAATAATTATTTGATCCCTTGCTGATTGTGTAAGTTTGCCCACTGACAAAGACATGAACAGTCTATAATTTTAAGGGTAGGTTAATTTTGACATTGAGAGACAGAATATCCAAAATAAAATCCAGTAAATCACATTGTATACATAAAATAAATGTATTTGCATCTTGCTGAGAGATATAAGTATTTGATCCCCTATGAACCATTAAGAGTTCTGGCTCCTACAGACTAGTTAGACTTCTAATCAACTCGTTACCTGCTTTAAAGACCGCTGTCTTATATAGTCTCTTTAATAAAAAAAGACTCCTATCCACAGACTCAAGCAGTCAGACTCTAGCCTCTACAACATGGGAAAGACCAAAGAGCTTTCTAAGCATGTCAGGGATAAGATCATAGACCTGCATAAAGCTGGAGTGGGCTACAAAACCATAAGTAAGATGCTGGGTGAGAAGGAGACAACTGTTGGTGCAATAGTAAGAAAATGGAAGAAATACAAAATGACTGTAAATCGACATCGATCTGGGGTACCATGCAAAATCTCACTTCGTTTGGTATCCTTGATCATGAGGAAGGTGAGAGATCAGCCTAAAACTACACAGGGAGAATTTGTTAATGATGGCACATGTGGAAGCCCATTTGAAGTTTGCCAATGAACACCTGGATGATTCTGTGAGTGATTGGGAGAAGATTCTGTAGTCAGATGAGACAAAAATTGAGCCCTTTGGCATTACTCTATATTTACTATTTTGTCATAGGCAAACTTAAACTCTATCAGTTCTCTATCTATAAAACACTAAAACATAACTTTTATTATGTATAACTCTTAACCTCTATACACACTATTTAAAAACCTGATTTCTAACCTCACCCTTTAACCCTTTCTACTTCTGAAGGAAGGAATAGCTCCTTTTCCTTTATCAAGTCTGGTGGAACCCCACCTACCAACAGGAAAGCCTTATGTATACAGCAATTTACTAACTCCAGTAAGGGATCCCAAGCCTCCTACTTGGGCAATTGTCCCTAATCTAATGGACACAAGACAAATCAGGCTCCCTTTTGACACCCTCTGAAGCGGGTGGCACTTGTAGACAGAGGTGAGAAATCACAATTTAAAACGTCATGCCTGACCTCCCCAACATGTTTCACCAGCTAAACTCGCTTCCACAGGGGTTAGAAGTCCGGTCTCATGTGGTCTAAGCTCATTTCCTTTTATATCATGTTAGGTACACACCCTATTCAGGTGCTCACCAATTAGCGCTAAATCTATGACCTAAATTATTCCTCCTAAGGAAGAGGGATTAGTACATATTCTCCCAAATCAAAGGGTGACATGTATGATTTTTGGCGCCCAGGCGCAATTTTTGTTTCCACACATTTTTAGCGTAGAATGTGCCTGAATCTTTGAACCTGTTCTACTGCGGGTCATAGATTTAGCACTTTCCAGCTACAAAGCAACACTTCTGGCTCAGGTAAACCACTTTTAAAGTGCTCTACCTGTTCCATGAGTGATGCGCCTGGATTTGCCGATATAAATGCATACATGTCTAAATTCGTACGGTTGTAGTGCGTCTCCAACATGTCCCCTGATCTTAAGTGCATTACAACTTGCCGTGGGCTCTTGGTAATGTGCCTAATATTGGAATGCGCCTGTTTAAAAATAGAGTATACAGGGCATACACATTCATACATGTCGCCCATAATGTTTACAATTTTGTACTGAATTACAAAACATGTGGCAGTTAAGTAGACTTAGGTTTGGTGACACTCATTCTAGTACATGGGGCTCACTCTGCAGACTAAGACTGAATAGTGAAGGAAGAAACATGACTACCAAAGAAAAGAATGGGTCCTGTGGAACATACCAGGGACAACCTGGGAAGGTGGTAAGTGTGGTTTGCTTCATCTTTCTTCTTATGCAAAATAACTTAAATTCCGTTGTTGCTGTATTTGAGCAACTTCCCCTTATGTGGATTTACACTCTCCTTATAGTGTTTTTTTCATTCTTCTACTATATTTGTGCTTCTTATTCTTATTATTAATGACTTCATGGAATTTGGAATTGAGGGCCCACATTCGTGCAAAAGGAATTTTGGGATTTAGTGGTGTGTGGTTATTTTTAAGATGATGTACAGTAGTTGTTCACATCCACTAATGGGTAAGTGTCTGTTAACATTTCTATTTTTATTATGCCTAACATCACTACAGATTGCAATAAGGCACTGTTCCATACTTTTTGTTGGATCTCCTCCACTGGTCTTTGTCCTTAGGTTTTGTTGTTGGTCTTGTTTACTAAACTGCAGAAATTACTTTTGACTTACTCATATCTCACATGACCACTACAGCCAATGATTGACATCAGCAGTGTATTATGTGAGACGCTTTGTAACGGATGAGCGGGGAAAGCGGGTAGTGGACCCACTGGACCACTGCCGGGCTTGCTCCGAGGGGACGTAACCAAGTGGCCATTGGGCAAGGTATCTTCACAGAGCCTTTGATGGTAAGGTTGACTGACCCCAACAGCCACCAGGCGCCATCCCAGAGCAGTCCCCAGCAGTGGCAGCTGACCAGACAGGCCAGAAGTGCCAATGCTAGGCACCAACAGGATAAGGGACAGAGACAAAGCAGACTAGAAGTAAATATGTGCAGGTACAAACAAAGACAGGACAAAACAGATGCTAAACAGGAGGATAAGCAAAAGGTAAAGGGAACAATAAATAGACAGACTGAAGACACCAAGAACATAAGCACAGACGTAAGCTAAACTCAGGCAAGAAACCAAGGCATGACCAGGGCAGGAACACGGGCAGAGAACAAGGCAAGGAAACTCACAAAGACACAGACAGAGACACAAAGAGACCACATGGGCACACCGAACTGCTAACAAAGAAGATCAGACACCACAGCAACAGACTACACCAAGAGACAACATAAACAACAACAACAACATGACACAACAAGGATCAGGCAGGGAGTGTGATGAGAAGCAGGCTTATAAACCCACAGGTGGAAGGGGATTGGCTGAGGAAGCCCAACCCTGCTGCACACTGTGGGAATAAAGGAAGGGACGATGTGGCCGCCGCCCTCTATAGAGACAAGGAATCAGGGCAGCAGCCAAGATGGAGGAGCAGCAATCACAGGTGAGTAAGCAGAGGCTACAGGAGCGCTCACAGCGACACTGCAACAGGAAACAGATCTGCGATAGGAACATAGGTACGACTGCGGTTCGCAGCAGAGGCCGCAGCGCAAGGACAGGAACGTGGCATGGACCGTGACACGCTTGAAGCTAGTGGATGGCTTTAACAGTCACATGGGTATACAGGCAAGTCTTATCTCAATTTAACCTTGGAAGACCTTTAAAACTTGGAAGACTCTCTCAAACTTTTTTACCTACAGAGTCACCCTCATTTTTTATTAAACTGTATTCTTTCTGGGTATGTATGTTAATATATAGTCTACATCTAGTGTGTCTATTATTAGACAGGAAAATTGATCATCCAATTCACAGCCTGCCAATCAGCAGGAAAATGGTCACACAAATGTACTGTGAGTTCAAAAGAACTTGAAAATCCGAAGCGCAACACTGTTTACAACTATCCAATCCACAGCACCAGCAGAATTGCTTCCTGTATAAAACATATTTAGTTGGGTGTAGGAACATTTTTTAACAAGTGGATCAACAAGAAGATAAACCAGTATGTTTGTACATAAGTTTAATATATGGTGTATATAACTACATGGGGATTATGTAAACAAGCACAAAAATGCACCCTGAAAAAGATATGACATAGCTGCATACAAACTTGAGTCACCCATATGATAGTGGGCAGAGACCAAGCTGTTAGATGGGCCCACAAACAATTGACAGACATCAGATGGGGTCAGCCTGAATAGGGTTAGACAAGGGCCATGGTGTATTATGTAATTTTTTTTACAGTTTTCTACTTATCAGTTGATAAATTTGGATGCAAGTTTCTTGAAATTTCTGTCACCTGGTTCGTCATTGAGGGTTTAACCAGATCCATTTCACCTCTAGTTGCATATTGTAGAAATATTGCTATCAATAAAGATGAGTTTCACCATGTAAAACTCTTTAGACTAGCATTACACTTATACAAAAGGATGTCCACCTTGCTCGATTGGGCCGAGGTATATAAGCTTCACATAACATATGTGAGGATCAGCCTTTGTGTACATGGTACAGTTGTATGCACAGAGCCTGTAGTTTAGCACACAGAGTTCCTATGGATCTATAACACAGATAATACCTCCATATGGAAGAGTGTTACAAAAATATTCTTCCCTACAAGCAGGACCGTTCCTAGGCTAAATTGCAGGGCAGGGTGAAGAAATTCTCCAAACCCCTCAACATGTTGCACTAGGATGCGACACAGTGCCTCACCATCAACCAGAGCCAGAATATACAAAAAGCTTTAACACAATGTTCTACTTGTAAAGCTACTAAATAATAGTCATACAGTTACCAAATAACACTGCTTCGCAAAACCAGAATTCCGGGGCTATTACTAATGTCCTACTAAGACCACATATTACTAGCACATAGTGACCGAATAATACCGGCACACCATGACCACATATCACCACCACATAGTGACCAAATAATACTGCAGTACCATGACCACATATCACCACCACATAGTGACTAACCATACTGCCACATATCACCACCACATAGTGACTGAAAAATATCTCCACATCTTGACCACACATCACCACCACATAGTGACTGAATAATACCACAATACCATGACCACATATCACCACCACATAGTGACTGAATGATACAACATACCATTACTGATTGTAAACCAAATGTTCATAATGTCCCCAAATGGCTATGGGGCTCCCATTTGTTCACCAAGTTTTAGTCTTATATATCAACATAGGAGGTAGTTAAATCCTCCAAGATAGTATGTAAGTACACCCCCAAACTAGGTAGGCAGGGAAACCCCCTTTTAGTTAGACAGTCCTCAATTAGGTAGGTGTATAGTGCCCCATTAGGTAGGTATACTTATAGGTCCCCAAAAGGTAGATATCTAGGTCTCCTATTTAGATAGGTAGTTATATAGGCACCAATAAGTAGAAATATACAGATGTAGTAGAGCTAAACAGAACAGATATTGCACTGTGATAAGACGGCACAGAATTTTATCTCAACCTTTTTCAATGCTTTTCAATATCCTTTGTTTACAGATAAGAGCAGATAACGCGAAAAGCCATGATATCACGGTCAAGCTGTACTCCATCTGTAGGTCCCTAGTATGTAGCTATATAGCCCCCCTGTAGGTAGGTGGGTAGGTATACATGTCCCCTGCAGGTTGGTATATGCCCACTGTAGGTAGGTATTTACCAACTTTAGATATGTATTTGCCTCCTGCATCTAGTTATACGCCTCCTGTAGATAGGTATATGCCCCCTGTAGGTGGGTTGATATTTGCCCTTCTAGGTAGGTGTATGTCACCTGTAGGTCATTATATGCATCCTATAGGTAGTTATTTGCCCCCTGTAGGTTATTTGCCCATGTAGGTCATTATATGCTCCTGGTAGGTTATTATATTCTCCCTGTAGGTTGTTATTTGCCCATTGTAGGTTATGTGCTCCCTGTAGGTGGGTTGGTATATGCCCCCTGTAGGTTGTTATTTGCCTAATGTAGGTTTTTATTTGCTGCTGTAGGTTGTTATATGCCCCCTGTAGGTTATTATATGCTCCCTGTAGGTTTTTATATGCCCCCTGCAAGAATAAGATAGGCAAGTGTAAGGTTTAAAAGAAAATAAAAAAAGATACTCACCTCTCTATGTTCCCCAGCAGCGTGGCCAGCTTCCGCATAAGAGGTGTGACATCCTCACGCCACTTATGCTGGCACACTGCTCCCAGGATCTCCTGGGCCAGGAGCTTAGGCTTCCAACCTAGAAGACCCAGGGGGTGTAATGAAAGACATGCATCATGCCCCCTGTGATGTTGATGTAAATTTTAAAAAACACGATTGCAATGGAGAAGTAAAATCAAAGTGGAAGTGATGTCGTAGCAATGATGCCTCTGGCCCAAAAAACCCACTGGGGAGGGGAAATGTTAACCCTAAAAAAAAACTAAAAACCTTGCGTGGGATTATGGTTAATGTTAGAGATTATTATTTGGGCAATTTATGACAACCTAAATCAAAATGCCCAGATTTGAGTTAACAAATTTTGCTAAAAACTGAAATGCTACAGCGTATGAGGGGTTAAGTATTTTTTTTGCAAAAAGACTTGTACATAATATGTAAAATCTCTGAAACAAGTTCCATTATTTTGTTTGTAGAATAATACACACAAATTGTTGAACAGATATCTACTAAACATTAAAAATATGGACTATTATGGTGTGTCATAAATATGCTGTAAAATGGACAAAGAAAAGTAGAATTGTACTCCAGTGTCCTTAAACAAAAGCTCCTTTATTGCGAGTAGATAAAAACATGGCAAACCAGGACTAAGAACACGAAACAGACGCTGTAGAGGGCTGACGTGTTTCAGTTGCTACGCACCCTTCATACAATGGACAAGTTCACATTAGAGTTCTGCTCTTTTAAAGTCCAATAGATAGACAGCTATCAATCACACTGGACTCCTTGACCAAAAATTAGCTGAAATTTAAATGAATGAATTACAAGTTCTACTGAATCTTTCCCCACAAAACTATATATCAGCCTTCTCAACTCCGCTTGATCTGTAACATGGTGCTGGGATGGTAGATGTTTAGTGTGACGGCTCCCATCAAAACATTTTCTGATCCACATGTATGAAAATGTTAGGTGTAAGATTTTTGTTGCCCTAGCAACAATCAAAACTCCCTTTCTTTTTTTTTAGGCACTATATGAAGTTGAAGGGGAGCTCTGATTGGTTGCTATGGGAAACAAAGAAAATCTCAGACCTATACAGTTTTCATACATGTCCCCCACTCTGTTTAGTTTGTATACTTTTTCTATTCTTTTATCATTCCCTTAAAATTTTTCAAAAAGTAAAACATGCTGAAATTTTAAAATAAGAAAAAAATAAACATTTCTTTACTTGAGATTTAATAGAAACATGCAAAAGGTTTGCCCACCTAATGTGAAAAAATGCTCCATTTTGGCATTTTTATCTTAGCATTTCAGGACTAACTTTATTAATTTTTGCGTTAGTTTTTATTAATATTGTGTTAAATTAAAATTTGGGTTTTTGGGACAATTTTGAAGTTTTTACTATATCCCTTTTTGGAAAAAATTTATTTTGGGGAATGTGGGTTTTAATTTTCTTGTATTTGTTTTTTTAAAATTTAACTTTGAATTTTGTAATTTTTTACAATTTTATGCTTTATTTTTAAGTTTTCTAAAAAAATGGGGTTAAAAAAATTTAAAGTGGCCATCCTGCCGGTGTTACGGGTTAAAAGTGAAAAACCTGATGATATTTTTTGGGTTCAAAGTGGGAAAAAGGTGTTTAAAAGTTCCCTTTTCAGCCCTTTGATCCCATTTGTTATTTCGGGGTGTGTTAGGGGGTGGGTTAAAATTTGAAAAAATAAATAACATCTAAGGTTTATATGTACTTCACTATTTATAAATAGATAATGAAAAAATAAAAAAATAAATTAATAAAAATGTCTAAAATTTTTGGGAAATCCCCTGTGTTTAAAAAAAAAAAAATCCCCCAAAAGAGGACTTTTAAAAATTTAAACCAAAATTTGAAATTTCTTGTAAAAAAAAGGAAAAGCTATTATTTTTTTGTAAAAAAAGTCAAAGCTGTTTTATGCTTTGCTTCCTAGTGAAGCCCAAATTTAAAAAAAATTTAAAGGTTTAAACATAAACACAGCAAATTAAAATTTTCACCAAATATTTAAAAAATGCTCTTTTATTTAAAAATAACTATTGTATAAAACCATTTTTTTTAAAACCGTGGTTTTTGGATTTGGGTTTCAAAATTTCCTCAAAAGGGCCCCCTATGGGGGAAACCCCCAAAAATTTAAATTTTAAGGGGAAATTTTGGGTTAATGTACTGAATATTAAAAATGTATAAATTACAGTTAGGAGGGGGGAAATTTTCTCAAAAAATTCGGTTCGGTAAAATTCGCCGTTTTTTTCCGAAAAATTCTTTTTTGGGTTTCCCGAATTACTTCGGCACGAATCACTTTTAAAAAAAAAGCTATTTCCAGGTCCCCAGACCCTGAAGGGGGGCTGTTAAAGAACGTTTTTGGCCATGTTTAAAATTTATGCAGAGGGGCTTGGTTTGGTTTCATACAATGTTGTGTTTTAGTTATGACCCCGACATGACTGCCGCCGCCCCTTAGAATGTTTCACTAAAAAATTTCCCCGGGCACTTAGGGGGGGAAAAAAAACTGCCCCAAAAAATGGGGCAGGAACTTTTGCCTGAAAAAGCGGGCCCGAAAAAAAGTGGAAAAAAAAAAAAATGGGAGCTCAGGGGGGCAACTTTAGTGACAGAGTGGGGAGGTGAGGGCCCCGGGCAGCCCAGCATTTTTGGGGGTCAGACGTGGCACAATGACTTTTGGGGAAGGGGCAAAACAAAACCGGGCCCCCAAGGAGGGGGCCAAGGGCCCCCCATTTGGGGAGGTCACGGTGGCGCGGGATGAGGTCGGGGAAAGTGGCACAATGACAATTTCTGGAGCGGGGCAAAAAAGGAGTAGGCCAAAGGGGGAAAAAGGGACACAGTGGGAGGGAAGGGAGGAGCTAAGCAGCAGCATAAGGTTTAAAAGCCCAGGGGCACAATGAAAAAGGGTGTGGAGGGCACGGCAGCAGCCAATCGGCAGCTTGGGGTCGGGACAGGGGCAAAAGACAAATTTGGAGGTGGCAAAAAAACAGGGGTAGGAACATGGGGAGGGGCACGGCTCAGCCCCCCCCGGCAGGCTCGCTTTGAGGTCGGGACAGGGGCCCAAATGCCCACAGTTTTGGAGGGCAGGGAAAAGGAGTCACAGCAGCAGCATGGGGTTTCAAAAGAGGGGCACAATGACTTCGCGGGTGGCAAAATAGTATTAGGCCACAGGCGGCACAATGTTTTGAGAGCGGGGGGGTCCGGGGGGCCCCAGCAGATGGGGTTTCGGCCCATGGCACAATGCAGAGGGTGGGGGTAAAGACGGAGCAAAAGAAAGGGTCAAAAGAGTGGCAAAAATTCATTCGGGAAAGGGGTGGAAAAAACGTACCAGGCCGCAGAGTGGCACAAGGGAACGTGTGGATGCCAGGGGCAAACGGGAAAAAAGGCAGCCCCGCATAGCACATAGGGGGCCACAATAAAACAGGGGGGTGTTGGGGGTGGGGGGCAAATAACCCAGCCCCTGGTAAAGAGGGTGGTGGTAGGGAGGGGAGAAAATTTTTCAGAGTGTTTTTTGGGTTTTTCAGGGGGGGTGGCGGCTCAGAATAGTGGCTGGGGCGGGTTTGGTTTAAAACCCGCCCTTGAAATAAGGCTTTGGGGTTGTGGAAATAGGGGCCGATCCCCCGCGGTTTTATTTTTGGACAAAAGGCCCGGTGTTCAACTTTCCCCGTGGAAAAGCGGGTTTCCTTGGGGTAACGTTGGCCCCCCCCCGCACGGGAAACAAACGCTCTGATCCCACATTTCGGGCCCCGGGGGCAGGACAGCTTCTCCCTCCCAAACTCGGAAAGTTCCCGGCCTTCCATCCAGTTTGGGGCCCAGTGTCCAGGGTTCTTCAAAATGGGGGGGGCAGAAGTGGGGGGTCCAAGTAGGCCAAAAACCTGTTGGTTAAAGGGAATGCTCCATGTCCTGCTGCTGTGTTGCTGGTGACTGCCTCCCCACAGGGGGGGGGGTTTGTCATTGTGACTCCGGGATTGGGTTTAAACTGTGATGGGGGGGGTTTAACTGCTCCTACCCCCCCCCCCTTCCCCCAGCAGCCGCGGCAGTGTAGTGAGCGTTTGAGGCCCCCCCCGGTCGACCTGTCGAGGGGGACGATACCCGCACATAGGCAGGGGCCCAAATTGTTTGGGGGTTTTCCCCCTTATTGTATTTGAGTTTGTTTTCCCTTTTCAATACCCGGGGGAAAAAGGTTCCCTTTTTTGGGCCCCCGGGGGCTTTAGGAGGGCCCCAAATAGGGTGGAGAGCCAGAATTTCACCCCTCTCCCGGATTGTGACTATTGGGCTGTCCCTGCCAGGCAAAAAAGCATGTGGGGGGGTTTTTCTGCACAATTTGATCCGAGGGGCTCCCTGCCTCCTTTTCCACTGTTTTATGCCACGGTGCTTGGGAGTCACCCCTGCCTCGTCTTCCTACCCTCCATCCACCTCCTCCAGTGCTCCTGCTCCCCCTCTCTTGTCCCCGGGGTAAAAAAACCCAAACTCTTTCACCGGGAAAAATGCTTTGTTACAATTTTCCTCCCTCCCCCTCCTCCTCCCCAAAATTTAAAGCCCCAACCGGACCCTTTGGGGCCCAAAGGATGTAGTCGCCCCCAATCCCCATCCCCTGCCCAGACGATTTTTAAATCTGTTCCGGGGGCATAAAAGCAGGGGAAATTGACGTTATTACCCCGTAGCCCTTTGGCGACGAAAAAATAACGTGGCCCCCCCCCGAAGGGCCCTAAACAAACGGCAGGTGTCACGCATAAAGTCCCCACTGGCGGGAACAAAGTTACCAGGGGATTTACTTTGTCTCCCTGGTTCATCAAAAAATGTTTTAAGGGCCCTTTCCTCTGTTCATACGGGTGGTCCAACATGTGAGGCGGGGAATTTCCAGGGGTGGAAAATTTCGCATATCAGAGGGGGTTTGGGGGAGGCCGTTCTGCCGTTGAAACTCGGGAGGGGTGTTCCTGGCTTTGTAGGGAATGGAATAAAGTGCGGGCACAGTTTCCTGGCCTTTTTCGGGGAATTTTTCTAAAAAACGGGTGGAAGATTTTTCAGGAACCTTTTTAAAAAACCAGATTGAACCCCGTGCCCCATGCAAGGCGCATGGGCCCAATCCCCCCGGGTTTGCGCGCGGCCACCATGTTCCCCCCATTTTTCCGTCACCAGGGTTCCGATTTGCATTTGGGCCCGCGGAAAAAAGCCACAAAATCGTTTTCTTGCTGCATGAGCGGAGCATTTTCCTCCCCTGTGTGACTTCGTTCCCCGGGCAAGTAGGTGTAAAAATGCGGGGCACCGCTGTGCCCTACACATGTGGAAATGTTTGGAGCGTACTTTTTGGAGGCTGAGAGGGTGGTGGTGGTGGAGGAGGAGGAGGGGGAAATTTGTCGCGGGGAGCGCAGTTTGCCCAACCCGTGGAGGAGAAAGCGGGGGGTTCTCCCGCCCAAAGGGTTGTTGGTTTTGCCGGGGGCGGGAAAAAGCACATTCCCCCAAGGGGGCCCCGGTTAAAGGACTTTTTACTGGCATGACCTTTGTTACAGCCCCCAGCTTTCCGCGCTGCCGTGTCCCTTTTTAAAAACCCAAACCCGAAAAGCTAAAGGGACTAAACCCACTTTCTTTTTCTACATATTTTTTAAAAAGGCTGGTTTAATCCCTTTTTGGAAAAGTTTTTAAACGGTTTTGGAAAAACTCTCCATTTTTGGGGTTTCGGCAAAAGCCTTAGTTTTGAAAGGGTTTGGGGAGTCCACCATTTGGAAAAGGGAGGGACTGCCTTTTACCCAAAATTTGGGAAACAGGGCAGGGGTAAAGTGTCCCAACCTTAGGATGGGGGGAAAGGCAAAATGTTGTCTCTTTTTTCCAATGCCTCTCTGAACGTTTCCTGGGCCGCCCTTGAGGGTAGCGAGGGCAGGAGCATCTGGACCGGGGAGGGGGGCAAGGGGAAAAAAAGCTGCCTTCTGCGGGATTGGTGGACCCTTTGGGACTGGTTTGAAATGGAAATGCGTGCCACTGGCCGTGCTGCTGCTGCAGCGGGGGGAAATGGCCCACCCATTTTGGGCCACGTTTCTCCCAGGCCACCGGATGGTGACGCTGCATGTTTTGAGCGGGGCCCGGGTTTGTCCCAAAACTTAGCTCCCGGGCCCGGGTTTTCACTTTCTCCCCACGGGATTTTTACTTTCCCCTTTTTTCGGCTCCTCCGGGTTTTTCTTAGAAAAAGAACTCCCAACACCCCCGATTTAGCTAAATTTTACCGCCAAACGCTCCGCCTGAGTGACTACTGCCGCCCCCCGGCCTCGTGAGCCCTGTCCCGTTTACGTCTTGGGCCCCTGCGAAGGGGTTTTTACCCGTGGCCCCCTTGGGCCCCCCCGGGACCTCACCGCTGCTACCCTGTTTACTCACGGCCACACAACCCCTTGCTGGGCTGCGCCCCCTCCCTAAAGCGCATGTGACCCCCCCTCTTTCTGACGATGAGGGAAAGCCCTTGCTTCACCCGGCTCCCAAGTCCCGGTCGGTAAATCTTCATCTTTTGTTTTTCATCGTCAAAACGGGCCCTTTAACAAGGGTTTGGGTAAAAGCCGGGCCTGCCTCTAACCACATACCCCCCAGCCACTCTCCACTCATACTTTGCCCCCTACTGAAAGGGGGGGGGGGGGGCGGGGGGGGTTGGGGGGGGGGGGGGGGGGGGGGGGGGGGGGGGGGGGGGGGGGGGGGGGGGGGGGGCGGGGGGGGGGGGGGGGGGGGGGGGGGGGGGGGGGGGGGGGTGGGGGGGGGGGGGGGGGGGGGGGGGGGGGGGGGGGGGGCGGGGGGGGGGGGGGGGGGGGGGGGAAGGGGCTGGGGATTTTTTGGCCCCATTTCTTCGCTCCCCCAATTTGCTGCTGACTGCCCCCCTAAAATTTGGGTTCCCATCCTCGCTATATGTGGCGGGGACCCCGACCAAATTTTGTTTCCCGGGGTAAAGGGAAAATGGAGGGGACAGGGGCGGGCTGAGGACAGGTGGGGGCCGTGCCCCGCCCCCGGGCCCCATCCCAAAATAATGTTTGGGGTTGGGGTTTCCCCCAAGACTTTGGGGCTGGGGTTGTAAGATGTCTTTGGGAGGAAGAGGTTTGGACCTAGTAAAACCAATCAAGAACCCCTTGGGGTTTGGGCTAAAAAAACCCCCAACGGGCCGGGGTTTGGACAGGGGCAGTTGTGGCCTCAGGGATTTGACCCCTCCCTGCGGGGACTTTCCCTTGCTGTGCTGCAAACGGGGCCCGTTTCAGAAATGTTTGTCCCCAACTGCCATTTGATTTGAAACGAGCCTGCCCCCTCTTGTTGACATTCTGTTTGTTCTAAAATGTACAAAACCACTGTTTGATAAAGGTACGGGTATAGGGAAAATTTTACCCCTGTTTTTGACTCCAAAGGGAACCCCAGAAAACAACCCTTGGGAACCCCTTTGGATTTTAAATTGCGCCCCAAAAAAGGCCAGGAAAAATTTATTGTATGTGTCGTTTAAAAGGGCCACTGTGTGTTTTACTAAATGTAAAAGCACAAACGGAAAAATTTAAACCCTTTCCCCCTTGTGAATTATGCTACAAGAAAAGTTTATATTTCGGTGTTGAAAAAGCGGTTTTTTTTTTGTCAGCACAGCAGCAAAAAAAACGCTTAATTCCCCCCTGGATGAAAATTGCGCAATAGAATTGAGCCCCCCAAAAAACTAGTCGTTTTTGTAGCGTGTTTCAATGGTTTTTTTTTTCTACGCCACAAAAAGAGATTAAATTGAAAATTAATTTTTGTTTTGAAAAATTAGGTCCCAAAAAAAAAAAATATATATTTGGCGTTGAAAAAGAGGGTTATTTTTGTCAGCACAGCAGAAAAAACAACGCTTTTTTCCCCTTTGATTTTAAATTGCGAAAATTTAAAATTGAGCCCCCCCCAAAACTTTTTGGGTTATGTAGCGTATTACAATGGGGTTTTTTCTAGGCAACCAAAAAAGAGAAAAAATTTTTTTTTAAAACCTTTGTTGTGAATTAGGCTCCCAAAAAAAAAATTTTTAAATTTTTTTTGGCGTTGAAAAAGACGGTTTATTTTTGTCAGCCCCAGCAGAAAAAAAAACGTTTAAATTTAAACCCCTGGATTTTAAATTGCCCCAAATAAAATTTTGACCCAACCCAAAAAATAGTAGCTTTGTAGCGTGTTAAAAAGGCGTATTTTTTTCGCCCCCAAAAAACAAAGATAAAATTGAAATTAAACCTTTTTGTTTGTGTTTTTAGGCAAAAAAAAAAAATTTATATATATTTGGCTTTTGAAAAAAGGAGGGTTTTTATTTTTGCCCAGCAAAAAGAAAGAAAACAACGCTTTTTTAAAACCCTGGTGTAAATTGGAAAATAGAATTGAGCCCCCAAAAAAACTAGTGGGCTTTGTAGGGGTTTTTAAAGGGTGTATTTTCTTAGGGCCACCAAAAAAGGATAAAATTGTTTTTAAAACCTTTGCTTGTAAAATTTTAGGCTCCCAAAAAAAAATTTATATTTTTGGCTTTTGGAAAAGGGCATTTTAAATTTTTGTCAGCACACCAGCAAAACAACGTTTAAATTTAAACCCCGGGATGAAAATTGCGAAATTTATAATTGGCCCCAAAAACTAGTAGTTTTGTGCGTTTAAGTTACAATGGCGTTTTTTTCTACGCCACCAACAAGGGGAAAAAAATTGAAATTTAAACCCTTTTTGCTTGTAAATTAGGTTTCCCAAAAAAAAAAATTTATATTTTTTGGCGTTAAAAAGGACGGTTTTTTTTTGTCAGCACACCGCAAAACAACGCTTTTTAAAACCCCCGGGGATGTAAATTGCGCAAATAAGAATTGGGGGCCCACCCCCAAAACTAGTAGCTTTTTAGCGTTTTTAAAATTTGGTGTATTTTCTCCCCCCCACACAAAGAGTTAAAATTGAAATTTAAACCTTTGCTTGTAATTTGGGGCTACCAAAATTTTATATTTTTTTGGCTTGAAAAGGGGTTTTTATTTTTGTCAGCACACCAGAAAAAAACGTTTTAATTAACCCCGGGATGTAAATTGCCCCAATGAATTAAAGCACCCAAAAAAATAAAGGTGGTATTTGTATTGTAAAAACGCTGTTTTTTTAAATAAATAAAACAGGAACGGGGCCTTAGACCCCAAATTTGGAAAAATTGAATGTATTTCAGCTGCAGTGGCCCCACACTGGATTTCGGGATCCAATCCCCCAAAAAAAATCAGAAATAAAACATTCAGAAAAACAGTCTCTGAGGACAAAGCGAAAACCCCCCAAAAAAAAATCGCTGTGTAAAAAAACTTTTCTTAAAGAAAGCCCCTTTCACCCCCCCGTCACAGAACCCCCCCCCGGGTTTCTCTGTTTTTTTTTAAATTTTTGCCACAGGTAAATGCGGTTTATCCCCTTTTCCCCTTCCCGAGGCTTTGCCCCATGTAACGCCTTTGTGCTCGCAGCCATTTTATCAATGAAAAGCACACTTCGTTCCCGTTTTTTCCCCCAAATTTTCGTTTTTCTTTTACGAACCGAATTTTTCCCTTTGAAATTTAAACAAATTAAACTTCGTTAAAAATCGATTCCCCCAATCTTTTAATTAAAGTATTTGGGTAGTTTTTCATCCCAAAAAAAAAGGCATAAATTTTTCCCCTTTAATGTTTTGGGGGGAAATAAAAAATTTTTTAAAAATGTATTTCATTCTTTCTTCTCAGTATAAGGGCTAAGAAATCCCCCAAAGACAAAATCATATGCCAAAAACATATCTGCATTTCATTTTTTTAAAAAAGACCCAAAAAAAAAGAAGTAAATCGGAACCAAAGTAAATTCGTGCCGCCTAAAAACTAGTTTATTCTTTCTATCCCCCTAAACCCTTTGGGTTCCCCATGTTATAGAAAAAGGAGTTTCCCTTTAAATTTATCTGGATTTAAAACATCTATGACATTGCACTATTCATTCGCTGTCTGTGTTTCAGTTGTGTATTCTTCCTATGGTAAAGCTTTATGTACTAGCCATAGTCTCATACAGTTATAGGTTCCTGACAAGACAATGCAGTATCCTCTGTATTCTTTTCTTTGTATTATCATTGGGTTTAAATATGACATGATGCTGAAGTTTTACATTATATAAAAAAAAAACAGCCAAACTTTTTGACTTGTGAATCTGTATGATCGGCACCCACTAAACAGCACATCAAACAGGATGCTTACCCAGGTCATCAATTACACATACATAGATTTATAAGCACATGCCTCCTCTCAATTATACAGTAGCTTAATTAGGGTACCCGCCCCCCCCCCCCCCCCCCCCCCCCCCCCCCGTGGTATCTTTTATGCCCCAGGAAAGTGTCCCCAAAAATCTAAAAATTTTTGGGGCTCTTGTGTACTTTTTGGGATTGTGCATGGGGAAATTTTTACCCGGGGGAAAAGTTTAAAATGCTGGCAGGAAAATCGGGGTTATGTGAAAAATTTATTGCTTTTATTCAGACATTGTATGGCAATCTGGGGGTTCTGTATGGTACTAAAATAGTTTAGTACCCGGGGACTATGGTAGAGAGTGTATCATACGCTTTGGACACTTTTAGGCAATCTTTAGGCACTGTTTGAAATTATGAAGGTACTGTCATTGCATTAAATTTGGGGGCCTTTAGTTTCCCAAAATAAATGTTAAAAAATTTTCCTTTCCAGGATCCCAGAAATTTTTATTTGGAAGGGTCCTCCTTTTTTTTTAAATTCCCCCCTTTTTCCCAAAATCATTAAAATAAAAAAAAGATTCATGTATTTCCCCTTTTTAAATTTTTATTATTATTTATTTTTTTAGGGGCCTTTATTCCAGGGCGCTGTACATTTTAGGGGGGTTTCAATTTCATAAAAAAAAGGGCAAAAATTTAAAAAATAGTGACGATTTGTGACTAAAAAACGGTACAGAGGGGGGGGGCCCTGCCCTGAAGGCTTACAAATTTTAAGGAAGGGGGAAAAAAAGGGAAAAAAGGTGGGGGGCGGCATTTTTTGTTTGGGGTTTTAGTGCACCCGGGGGGGTTTTTAGGTCGTTTGGGGGTATCCTGGAAGAAGTGGGTTTTCAGGTTGCTTTTGGGAAACTGGTGAAAAATTGGGGATAGGTTTATGTTTTTGGGGGCCCGGAGTTCCAGAGAATGGGGGGGGGGCAGAAGAAAATTCCCTTTGGGGGACGGGTTGTGTGAGGAGTTTACAAGGGAGAGCAGAGAAGAAAGGTTTCCCGGGGAGGGGGTGGGGTTGCATGAAAGGGAGGGATTGGAGTTTTTTGAGCAGAGATGTTTAAAAAAGGGGAGAGGGGTTGGTTTGGGGGCCATTTTAGGTCATAGTTTTGTAACTGAAAAGAAATTTGCTGGGGGAATGGGGAGCAGTGAGTGATGGCAGAGGGGGGAGGCAGGGGTAGAGCCCCCCCCCCCCCCCCCAGGAAGGGATTTTTGGATAAGGAAAAGGGCGCCCGGAAATTGAGGGGTGGGGTTTTAAAGGGGGAGCAAGAGTGCTAGTTTGGGGGGCCACAGAGAAGGATGTTGCAGTTTGTCCCAGGCGGAGATGACAAGGGGGTGGACCAGCATTTTTTTGTGACAGGGTTAAAAGGGGTTTAGGGGGATGCAAGGATGTTTTTCAAGGGGGGAAAGGGGGCAGGGGGGTAAGGGGTTTTGGGTGTGGGGTTTGAAGGACAAAGCGGTCAAAAAGTTATCCCCCCGGCGCGGGGCTTGCCGGGTCCCGGTTTAGGGTGGGAGAGCCCTTGGACTTGATAGAGGATCCCCTTTTCCCACTTTCCCCCTAATTTAGTTTAAAATCTAAACAAAAATTCAAAGGCCTTTGTTTTTTCCCCAGTCCCACCCAAAAATTTCTTTCCCCGTCCCTTTTAAATGCACATCCCAAAACCCTTTCCCCTATCTGCCACCTTCACCTCAAAAATATTTCCAGAATCTGCTCCTTTCTTGACTTTGACTCTGCAAAAATGCTTGTTCATACATTAATTATCTCCTATTGCCTGGATTACTGCAAAACACTTTTCTTGGGGGCCTCCCAAACTACCACTTTGGGTTTACTGAGTTCATTCTCACTTCTCTGCCTGGTGATCCAAACCCCTCTCCCTGCAATCCCTTTGGGCTCTACCTTTTACCAACGTTAAAGGGGCTTTGGTTCCCATTACCCCAGCAAATTCATTTTAAGTTACTAAAAAAGTTGGGAAAAACAAGGCGTAAAATAACCTGTCTTTCCCCTAAAATCTCTGCATTAATCTCAAAAATCTTCCTAAAAATCGTGCTCCTCAAGGAGGGCTTTTCTTACTCGCCCTTTTTAAAGGTTCCCCAAAAAAATTTTTCTCTAAGATTTTTCCTGTGCATCCCCCATACTCTGGGAAAATCCTATCAAACAATTTAAAAAAAACCCCGCCCGCCACCAACCCCCAAAATACAAAAATAAGTTCTCGAAGGGGAGGGGTCCTCTCTCCCCTTTTGATCTGTTTTTTGTTTTTATTTTTTATATGTCCTAGTTATATTATGTACCTAAACTCCTTGGCTTTTACAGCTTCCTAGAATTAGTGGCGTTCTAAAATAAATAATAATAATAATAGTTTGGCTGTACACCAGGTGGGCACTGCTGCAGACTATTTATCTAAAGTAAAGCACCCTGGAGAATATATTATGCATTATTGTAAACAATATGTCCTTGATAATGAATAACACTAGTTGTGCATTCTATGGGCTACATTTATGACATTATTAAAATTATTGCGAACGGGGCTGCGCCTGTTTTTGGGCCAAAAAGACGCCAGACTTCTGGCGCAGCCCCGTTCACTATATTTTTAATCAGGTGCACTCCAATATCAGGTGCATTACAGAGCACTCGCAGCACTTTGTAGTGCGCCTGAGATCGAGGGGCGTGCTGGAGACGTGTTGAACTACAACCGTACGAAGCTACACATGTATAGCTTTAGTACGGCAAATCCAGGCACATTACTGCTGAAACAAGTAGACCACTTTAAAAGTGGTTTAACTGAGCCAGAAGTGTTGCTTTGTAGCTAGAAAGTGCAAAATCTATGACCCGCAGTAGAACAGGTTCATAGATTCAGGCGTATTCTACGCTACAAATGCGTGCAAAAAACACTATACATGTCGCCCTATGTGCTAAATACCTTTTGTATTGCACTGCATTGCACTCTTGTAGAACTGTACTTCAAAATTCATCCTGAGACTAAATAGCATTGTGGTAATATATAATGATACATGGGTCTTACTAGCTTGCTACAAAAGTTTGATAGCTTTTGTGTCACCTGGCAGGTGGTGGATCCACAGGGTCAGTCACAAGCTTTTGCTTAGACCCACAATAAGGAGCAGAGTCTAAGCAGTCCCCTGGTTTTCATCATTTAACCCGGTATGCAGGGAATCTACTCTTTACTGCAGGGAACTTCTAGTTTGCTATCCCTGAAGTGCA
Organism: Phyllomedusa bahiana; assembly: GCA_025379985.1. Lineage (NCBI taxonomy): Eukaryota > Metazoa > Chordata > Amphibia > Anura > Hylidae > Phyllomedusa > Phyllomedusa bahiana. The sequence continues at coordinate 52,451 of JAODAL010008936.1, forward strand.
GATGCAGTACCAGAGGAAAAGACAGAAGATATAGGAGGGTCACAAGTAGAGATGAGAGAGCAATAAAAAGTTATAGTTCAATTAGAACCTCGAACTTTAGTGTGTTCGGTTCGAGGTTCTATTTGAACTAGAACTCGAACCCCACTAAAGTCAATGGGAGAAGATGTTCTGATTAATTTTTATACCTATACAGGTGAGGAGAAGCTGGAATTACCATCCATAACAGTAAACTGGATACGCTGAACAAGTTAGTGAAGACAATTTGGCTCAAAGAGTGACAGAAAAATTATGAGGCTAAAATACATTACTCCTTTCAGTGGCTAACTGAAAAGATGAGGACAGCTTGCAAGCAGGGGCATAGCTATAGGAGGTGCAGCGGTAGCAGTTGGTACGCTGCCCTGCATCTTGAGGGGGCCCTAAAGCCCTTTGACACTTAGGAGATTTGGAGATGGTGTGTTATACAATTACTGAACCCCCAAAACTGCAAAAATTAACTTTTGGGCACTGAATATGAGCTAGCAAATCCAAGCACTCTATATAATATATATCCATGTATATGAGAGTTAGGCGCTATGTGAGCCTGCAAATGTCGCCAAATAACAGCTTCTAGGTGTGGGAAAGATGCAGCCAGCAATACCAAACTCCCTAACTATTGATGTCTAACTAACTAAGAGCAGGCTGTACAGTACAGAGAGTGAGCTGAAAACGTCGTTCACAAGGCAATACAGTGATATCATATATATATATATATATATATATATATATATAACATGGTCATGTGATTTTAGGATTTTAGCAGCCAATAAGAGCCCTACACCTCAGCGATGACGTTTTTTGATTGGATGGCCACCAAAAGTGCAGAAAGGTGATTGGATGGCTGCCAAAAGTTCAGAAAGGCGCTGAAAATGAAAATGAAAATGGCGTGTCGAACTAGAACTAGAACTTTACTCGAACAAACAGTAACATTTTCTCATCGATTCGAGTTCTAAAAATTCGAGAAGTTCTACTAGAACTTAACTTTTCTAGAACAGTTTGGTCAACACTAGTCACAAGCATAGGGTAAGGGTAGGCTCACTTCTTTCGAACTTGGGTCACAGGCAAAAGGACAGGGCAGGCAGTAGATACAGGGGTTGGTGAGAAACAAGCCAAAGGTCAGAACTGAAGAACAGAGTACAGAAAATCACTCTAGCCACTGTGAGGAACATCAATAATCTGGCACCAAGCCCAGAGGGAGGTGCCCTTAAGTGAAGATGGGAAACAGGTCACAGGTTAGGAAAAGCTGGGCGCCGCACACTGGTCCTTTAAATAGTCACGAGCACGTGTGTTCTTTAGGAAATAATCATAAGGATGGGGATTCCAGCAGAGCAGAGAGCTGGGATGCTGCACAGTACAGTGATAAGGTAAACAAGCATACCTGCAGCCTGGAGGGAGGGCCATGGCGCGGCTCGTGGCATTTTGCCTCTCTTGAACTTAGGGCATACCTTTCTTATTAGGATCCCATTGGAATTAGAACTAGAGCCATTCATATCAATAGGTTTACTGCATGTCAATAAGGTTGCCAAGTCTCTGCCACTGCATCTGTAACGATTGTTTTATTCCTAACTACTGTATAATTTTGTCTCATCATGATGAATCAACAATGCAGACAAAAAGCAATAATGACCAATTAAGATTTTTTATATGTATATGCATTACTATATACATTTGCTTTTTACAACCAGGTCCAGGCATTAAATTGGTAGGTTTCTTAATTTTTTATGTTACTGCTCATTTTATGTACAAGTGAATGTCCTTTTTATATAAGCACATGCAATTTGTTTCCACAAAGTTCCTCTAGAGAACTGTACGAAATGATGATATAGCTTGAAAATTGTCCTAATAAAATTTCCTGAAACAATATTCTCCATGTGACATTTTGTGCTTTCCAAAAATGATGCTTTTTTGCAATTAACCATGTAAATGATGTATTTTTCAAATCATTTGTGTAAAATACAGCTACTAGGCTATAAAGTTATTAAATATGTTTAAGATTCTTACAGTCAAGAGGTGCTGAAGATAACTCCTGGGATAATTTAATTCATTTGGCATTGTGTATTCCTCTCTTGTGCTGTGCTCCATAGGAAGTCCGCTGAACTAGCTTCCCTGCCATTTTTAGTAGATTTTCTCTTTGTTGCTGGAGGATAGTGCCAGACAGTCAACAGATAACAGATCCACCACATGCCATGGCTACACAATTCTATTTGTACACCTGAAGTGCAGTTCTTTACCCTTTGTCTCCCTGAGTCAAGTTTCAGTAAATACAAGAGGTCACAGTTCTCTGAAATGTGGTTTCTTGGGTTTTGAAAGGGTTACAGATGCTGTTTTGGCAGCGGGACCTACACAGAGTACAAAATGGAATTTTTCTGCAGAGGCTGCCAGTGATTCTTGTTCCTAACAGTGATAGTAATGTAATGTGCCTGATGTGAGGACACCTGTCCACTAAGTCGAGACACCGGCAAACTTGACCTATTATGTCAGAACATGTTGGTACCAACTGCCACAAGATAGCTCCTGCTGAGAATGACTTTGTGATAGACGTAGGTTAGGATTGTATTGAAGAACACCCCACAGGGTTCTTGGACCATTGTGTTTTTCAGGATGACACTGAGAACATATAAAAAGTTGACCGTTTAAAGTCCTTGCAAGTAATAATTCTAGTAGTCACTACTGCAGTCTATAGTAGATTTTGGAGCAGGCTTATCCTTATGAGAGCGGGTGTTCTGTGGATGTAAGCAGGGCCCTAGAATTTAGGGTTTAACAGGGACAGTGACGTTTTTCCTAACCCTTTTGCTCTGCTTATGAGGCCTTGCTGTCAACAATATTGCTGTCTTTAATGTTTTTGGGTATCATTTTCATTTTGTATCATTAAAGTTTAAGTTATATTGGTTGTTGCTTCAAGTACACTCAAACAGACCATAGACCAGACCACCTAAAACAAGTATAAGTGGTTAGGATTGCACACCTAGTAGAGAAGTATATACCCAGTAGAAAGTGGAAGTCATGTTTAGGTCATCCCCGAAAACCAAGAATAGGGGTTCCAAGGTACATAAATTAGATGAGTCAGGCTTATGGTGTTAAATGAGCTTTATTTAAATGTTGGGCTCAAATATATCAAAATTGAAACAGGGGGGGAGGGAGGAGGAGACAAGGCGACAGTAGAAAGTTCATAAAATATCTCATGTAGTTACAGTAGTTACAAAGTCCCATCTGGAGCTAAACTGTGATGCATTACGGTATATCCTGTGTGTCTTGTTTTTTGGTGGGAAGTACGTTTATTCTGGATCCATAATCCTGTCTTAAGGAAAATGTGGTTCAGAGTTTTAAGGTGAATAACCTCATTTCAATTTGTGCAGACATGGATAACCATATAGAATTCAGCTAGGGTCCTGTAGTGATGGTAGATTAAAATTCTTGAAGATTCATGTTTGCAAGCTTTTCCCTGCTCAAAATGTCCTCATGTGGTGACCAATTTTAGAGAAAGTTGACTTACCCGGTATACAACGTTTTGGATCTCCCAAACATTTCTCAAGCCACGGGCACTATAAATGAATAAGAATCACCCGATGTTAAACAGGGAACATAATAGAGGGAGAGAACCAATCTATCAGTAAGTATAGGGAAGGGTATGAGTCAAGGAAGGGCCAAGTTATTAAGTATTTAAATAGAGAGAGAGAATTATATAGAATAAAGTATATGTTGGAAGAAAGTTTAAACAAAATAAGGAAAAGTGCGGAGAAGGCTACTTAAAAAAGGAAGAGGCTAATCTAAAAGGTGGCGTGAACATTTACAAAATATACAATGATAGAGGTATAAACATGATGTGACTGGAGCTAGGTATATTTTGAATGCAAGAGAAGTAGTACAAAGAAGAGCAATGATAAATTTAGGGGAGAAAGAAGTATAATATATCTATAGAGCATAAACAATAGAGCATGAACCAGATAAACGGGACAAGATAGGCAGATGAAGACAAAGGATTAATTTATAATCCAAAAGAAATAGGATGCAAATGCACTAAATAATAATAGTAATACTAATAATAATCTTTATTTATATAGCGCCAACAAATTCTGCAGCACTTTACAATTTGGAGGGTACAAGTACAGACAGAAAGGCAGACATTACACAATAAAAAGCTACTTACAGATGAGACACAAGGTGTGAGGGCCCTGCTTGCGAGAATTTACAATCTATAAGGGTGTATGGGGGAGACAAAGGGTAAGAAGCGCTAAGTTGACAATGGTCCAACCATGTTTCATAAATATGGGGTGGTTTACATAAATATTGGGTGAACCTGCCATCCTGTGTGTGATAGAAGGTGTGGGTTAGCAATTAGGGATCTTGGTAGACCTAACTAAGCAGATGTATTTTAAGGGCACTCTTAAAACTATGAAGGTTATGCTTGTGCCTGATGGTACGTGGTAGGATGTTCCAGAGAATGGGTACAGCACGTGTGAGATCTTGGAGATGGGCATGGGAGGTTCGGATGATTGTGGCCTGTAGTTTAATATCAGCAGCAGAGTGGAGAGAGCAGGTAGGATGGTAGATAGAGATGAGGGAGAAGATGTAAGGAGGTGCAGCACTGTGGGGAGCTTTATGGGTGAAAGTGATGAGTTTATATGGTATCCTGTACTGAATGGTCAACCAGTGCAGTGACTGACACAGGGTATATCAGTATAGCGGCTGGAAAAAAAGATTAACCTGGCTGCTGCATTCAGGACAGATTGGAGAGGGAAGAGTTTACAGAGTGGAAGACCGATAAGCAAGGAGTTACAGTAGTCAAGACGAGAGAGAATAATAGCCACAATGATAGTTTGAGTTGTTTCCACAGTGAGAAACGGACAGATTCTGGAGATGTTCTTGAGGTGCAGGTGACCGGAGCGGGCAAGGGATTGGATATAGGTGGTGAAGGACAGATCAGCGTCTAGTGTAATCCCAGGACAGCGGGCCTGCTGCCTAGGAGTTATGATGGTACCACACAATCAGACAGTAATAGTAGATGGGGGTTGGTTAGTAAATGGCGGAAAGACAAGAAGTTCAGTTTTAATGAGGTTTAGCTTAAGTTAGAGGGAGGACATGATGTCAGAGACATCATGGTGTTTTGTAGCAGGGCAGGAGTGATGTCTCGGGAAAAGATGTATAGTTGAGTGTCATCAGCATAGAGATGGTACTGGAAGCCAAATCTGCTGATGATTTGTCCAATGGGGGCTGTGTAGATTGAAAAAAGGAGAGGACAAAGAACTGATCCCTGAGGAACCCAACAGCAAGAGGGAGAGTAGAAAAAGTAGAACCTGCAAATGAGACACTGAAGGAGTGGTAAGAAAGGTAGGATGAGAACCAAAAGAGAGCGGTATCCTGGATGCCAAAGGCACTGAGCAGGCTGAGGAGAAGATGGTGATTATTAGTGGCAAATGCTGCAGAGAGATCCAGAAGAAGCAACAATGAGTAGTTTCCCTGAGATTTAGCTGTGAAGAGGTCATTAGAGACTTTAGCGAGAGCAGTTTTTGTGGAGTGTAAGGTGCGGAAACCTGATTGTAGAGGATCGAGAAGAGAGTTAGCAGAGAGATAATGGATTAGGCGAGAGTAGACCAAGCGTTCCAGGAGTTTAGAGATGAAGGGCAGGTCAGAGACAGGTAAGTGTCTAGTGAAATAGTGAAAAAGTAATAAAAGACAGGAGATGTATGTTGTAGTGGAGTAGAAGCCAGGCAATGAGGACCTAAATACAGAGATAGGTGAGTATAGGACAAAGAAGGCATATAATCCAAAGAAATAGGTAAAATAAATAACAACTCAAGGTAGAAAGTAGGTAGGGTAATAGAACTAACTAAAAACATGAAGAGGTAGATCATCCAGATAGCATAGAACAGCATATTAAATGCCAAAATGTACCTGTGGTCTAGTAGGACGGTGCCAGGAGCAGAGGTATATGTTGCACTAAAGTTGGTGTCTTATAAAGCTCATTGTCAATGCCCTAGAAGTCAGCACAGGTTCAATAACGATATAGGAAGCTCATAATAAAGATGGCTTATGCTAGGCTCCAGACTGTGCATGGGCAGTGCGGAACTAGCAATCGGTACAAGGGAGATTGCAGGATGAAACAGAGAAGAGTGTAGAGAAAAGAAATAGATATCGAGTTGGAAAATAGGCTGTATATATGGGGTATGGCAATCAGGTGGTAAATAAGCTATACAGATGTAGCAGAACTAAACAGAACAGATATTGCACTGTGATATCACGGCACAGAATGTTATCTCACCTTTTCCAATACTTTTCAATGGCCTCTGTTTACATATCAGAGCAGATAATACGAAAATACGTCACATCACGGTCAAGCCGTACTCTGCTACATATGTATATACATATATACAGCTTATTTACTATTATTTATGCGCTATATATATTTTAAACTTCCTTCTCCTCTCCATTTATCATTGTCCTCCTTGGTATTACTTCTCTTGCATTCAAATCATAACTAACCCCGGTCTAATCTTGTTTATATCTCTATCATTGCATATTTTGTATATATTCACGCCATCTTTTAGATTAGCCTCTTCCTTTTTTAAGTAGCCTTCCTCCACTCTTTTCCTTATTCTGTTTGGACTTCCTTCCAACATATACTTTATTCTATATAATTTTCTCTGTGTATGTACAGTTATGCTCAAACGTTTACATACCCTAGCAGAATTTTTGCTTTCTTGGCCTTTTTTCAGAGAATACGAATGATAACACAAAAACTTTTTTTCCACTCATGGTTAGTGTTTGAGTGAAGCCATTTATTGTCAAACTACTATTTTCTCTTTTTAAATCATAATGACAACCAAAAACATCCAAATGACCCTGATAAAAATTCACATACCCTGGTGATTTTGGCCTGATAACATGCACAGAAGTTGACACAAATGGGTTTAAATGGCTACTAAAGGTAACATCCTCACCTGTGACCTGTTTGCTTGTAATCTGTGTGTGTGCATAAAAGTTGAGTGAGTTTTTGGGATCCGGACAGAATCTTGCATCCTATATCCAGCCACTGACGTTTCTGGATTGTGAGTCATGTGGAAAGCAAAAGAATTGTCAACGGATCTTTGGGAGAATGTAGTTTAACTGTATAAAACAGGAAAGGGATACAAAAAGATATTCAAGGAATTGATAATGTCAGTGAGCAGTGTTCAAACTGCAAATAACAAATGGAAAATAAATCAGGGGCTCTGTAAAAACCAAACCACGGTCAGATAGACCCACAAAAATTTCGTCCACAACTACCAGGAACATTGTTCGGATGCAAAGAAAAACCCACAAATAATATCACATGAAATACAGGACTCTCTGAAAACTAGCGGTGTGGCTGTTTCAAGATGCACAATAAGGAGGCACTTGAAGAAAAATGGGCTGCATGGTTGAGTCGCCAGAAAAAGCCACTACTGCGCAAATGCTACAAAGTATCTCACCTATAATACACCAAAAAGCACAGAGACCAGCCTCAAAACATCTAGAACAAGGTCATTTGGAGTGATGAGACCAAAATTGAACTTTTTGGCCACAACCATAAATGTTACATTTGGAGAGTTGTCAACAAGGCCTATGGTCCAAAGAACAACCTTCCTACTGTAAAGCATGGAGGTGGATTGCTGACGTTTTAGGGATGTGTGAGCTACAAAGGCACAGGAAACTTGGTCTGGTTGAAGGAAAGATGAATGCAGCACATTATCAGCAAAACCCATTTCTTCAGGCTTGCCTATAACCTTCACTAAACTTGTCACTACTTCCTCCACAGACATGTCCCGCCCCTCACCTCCTGTCTCTTTCCCCCTCCTTGTAGATTGTAAGCCCCGCGGGGTAGGTCCTCTCTCCCTCTGTCGTGCCAATTGTCATTTTCCCTTATCATTGTACTCGTTTGACTTATGTAATGTATGTAACCCCCTCGAATGTACAGCGCCCTGGAATCAATGGCGCTTTAAAATAAATAATAATAATAATAATAAATACTGGAGGCAAATTTGCATTCATCAGCCCGGAATCTGCACTTGGATGTTCCAACATGACAACGATCTAAAACACAATGACAAGTCGAACTGTCATTGATGTTAGAGGGTTCAAAACACGGTAATAACTGGGGTATATGAACTTTTGATCAGGGTCATTTGGATGTTTTGATTGTCATGATTTAAAAATAAAAAACACAGTAGTTTGACAATAAATGACTTCATCCAACCACTAACCATGAGTGGAAAAAAAATTTGGGAGAGAGAGAGATAATTATATAGAACATAATATATATATATATATATTAATATATATATTATATATATATATATATATATATATAATAGAAAAATAGCAGCACTCCAAAGAACTACTTGAAAAATTAGAAGGAGGGTGCCAGCAGCAAAAGCTTCCGATACAAGAAGTTCCAAAATACAGAGTAAAAAAAGTCCACGGCACTCCAAAATGCATTCAAGCAATAAGGTAGTTTATTCCTCCATGCTCAAAAGAGCGACGTTTCAGCTCCCTCACAGAGCCTTTGCTTTAATGCATTTTGGAGTGCTGTGGACTTTTTTTACTCTATATATATATATATATATATTATATATATATATATATATATATATATATATATAGAAAATAACATATATCTATTTACTGACTTGGCCCTCCCCTTGACTCATACCCTTCCCTATACTTTACTGATAGCTTGGTTCACCCCGTTTTTCATGTTCCTTGCTCAACATTGTGTGATACATATATATTCATTTATAAGGAAAGGCTCAGAAGATCCAAAACGTCATATACTGGTAACTCAACTTTCTTTAAAATTGGTCATCATATGATGACATTTTGAGCAGGAAAAACCTTGCAAACATTAATCTTCAGGATTCTTGATCTGCCATCACTACAGGAACTTTGCTGACCTTTATATGGTTATCTACGCCTTCACAAATTGAAATGAGGGTATTCACCTTGAAACTCTGAACCACATTTTCCTCAAGAAGGATTATGGATACAGAATAAACGTACTACTCACCAGGAAACAAGACACACAGGTTATACCACATTGCATCACAGCTGAGCTCCAGACAGGACTTTGTACCTAACTACATTTCTTTGTGAGATATTTTATGAACTTTCTACTATAGCCTCCCCTCCCCAAATTTGATGTGTTTGAGCCTTACATTTTACACCGGGATATGGCTATTAATTCTTTCATAAAGAATTCTATAGTTCCATAAGGGTTAAAGTTTGCAGTTTTTCTCTAATGAACAGTATTTTTCCATGAAGCTTCTGCATCCTTGTATTGTTGTTGTAGAAAGTCAGACGTTGTCTTCTTGTAACTATCAATATTTTTACTTTGTTATGAGCTTGCGAAGGACATATCCTAATGCAGAGTTTTAAATTTTTAGGAGTAAAAGGTTAGAGATAAACCGCAAGCCATGTTATTCTGTCATGCGTAGCAGAACCATTGACCTTTAGATATCTCAATATTATTATGTCATGCATACGAACGCATACTAACCAGAGCTTAAGAATAATTAGAGGTGTGTTTTTAGTACTAATGAGCTGACCAATAAAAGATGATTATTAATTATTATTCAGGCGATTGTTATAATAAATGAATAATAATGAAAAGGTGTTGCTTAAATGATGATTATATTGTATTGTCCAATAAAGATATGTTATCTGTTTTGCATAACGATACTCCTACCACTGAAAGCTTATAAAAACTCTTGCCAAACTTTAAATAAAAGCGAAAGGATGTACCAACATTGGAAATGTCTCTTGTTCTTTCAACGATGTATGTACATACACTCTTAAGTTCATTTATAATTCGGACACCGCACAAATAAAGCTAGGAGATATTTTAGTCTTGATATCACACCATAAGCCTGACCCATCTAATTTTGTGTGCCGTGGAACCCCTATTCTCACCCAAAAAAATAAAGACCTCCAAACCAAACCTCCAAAATGAATGCAGACTCTAAATGAGACCCAGTAAATAAACACAGACTTCAGATCAGACCCATTACGTACACTTAGAACCCAGGATCAGAACACAAACTAACATCAAACCCATAAATACCTCCTAAATACACACCCCGGACTGAACCCATCCCCCTAAAACTAATAAAGACATAAGTCCAGACTTTTATTTATTTATTTGTTTTATAGTTTTGACTCTGTATAAACAGCCGCTTTGTAGATACGTCTCGGGGACCGACAGGTTGGACCCAGAGATGCATCTAACAATTAGCAGTGTTTTTAACGAGGAACGCCACTGCGTGTTTGCCCTGCACCTGTCGCATCCGTAAGACGGACCCGATCAAAGAATTGCATGTCAATTCTTTGATCGCATCCGCAAGACGGACCCGACAGGCGCAGGGCAAACACACAGCGGCGATCTCCCGTGTGAACGCCGCTGCGTGTTCCTCGTTGCTGGCAGTGTTAAACACACTGCTAATTGTTAGATAGTCTCTGGGTCTGTCCTGTCTGTCCTTGAGATGCATCTACACAGCGGATTTTGATGCAGAGTCAAAACTCATTGTGAACAAGCCCTAACCGTTTAGAGCTATTCACTTCATAATAGTGATGTAAAGAGAGGCAAGTAATCACTGAAGCCAATCAGTCCAGTTCACCCACCGCCAGGAAGTAAACAGGAGACCAGGGAGAGATGCCACAGAGCCATCGCTGGAACCGAGGGGGGGAGAAAGGTGAGCATGATGGGTTTTTTTTGTTTTTTTAATTGGGCAGCAGTACCTTAATTGTTTATTTTTTATGTATTGGACAACCCCTTTAAGTACTATATTGTTTATGACCTTGACCCAGATCATGACTCTCACCCTCACCTTGACTTATTTCTTTAGTTTTGTTATCTGTTATTTGTTATCCTGTTAACAGTCTATTATTATTATTTTTTATTATTATTATTATTATTATTATTATTATTATTATTATTACTATTATTATCTTTATCAACAGATGCTTTTATTCTAAATCTAAGATTGTTAGAATATTTCTTGTTATAATTTTTCCCTCCTATGAACCTGTCTTTGATAATTCTTTTAAACTTACTTGTTTGCTTAGCCACTATTATTTTTATTGCAGGATATGAATGACCAATGTCCTGGATGGACCAAAACATTCTGTAAAGGGTTATTGCTTTACATTGTTTATTACCTAATACTGATAACTAGTGATGAGCGATTACGTTGACTATCGTCATCGGGTCGATAGTCGATATCGGCAATTATCAAGACGATTTCCGATAGTCGATAATAGATTATCGCCGATGACCATTAAAGTCTATGGGAGAGGAACAACACCTTCATTCTTACACCCAAACAGGGCTGGAGAAGCTGGAATTAACATCCACAACAGTCAAATGGATACATGCTACATCTTAGGCAACACACTTAGGTTATAAAAGCCACAGAAAAAAAGTCACACACTATTCACTATCCCTGTCTTGTACCACAGCATGACCCTTAAACCTGCATGACCCACAAATGAAAAAGTGCCAGAAGGCAGTATGATTTGAACCATCATTTTAGTTGAACTGGACATTGACTATCCCTGTCCTGGGCCACAGCATGAGCCCCAAAACCTGCATGACTCACAGATTAAAAAGTGCCGGAAAAAGGAGTCTTTCAACCACCATTTTAGTTTCACTGGACATAGACTATCCCTGTCCTGGGCCACAGCATGAGCCCCAAACCTGCATGACCCCCAGATTTTAAAAAGTGCCGGAAATGGAGTCTTTCAACCACCATTTTAGTTTCACTGGACATAGACTATCCCTGTCCTGGGCCACAGCATGAGCCCCAAACCTGCATGACCCACAGATTAAAAAGTGCCGGAACGGATTCGCCGGATTCGAACAGATTCGCCGAACGGGGAGGAGCGACGGAATCCACCGTTCTCTATGAGAATGGTGGATTACCGTAATTACTGCGACGGACTGGCGCCGTACTGCAGCGCAAATCCGGCGCACAGTACGGCGCCAATCCGTGCCGAAATAAGCCGTGTGAACGGCCCCTTAGAAGTTACATTTCTGTTCCAAAGGACCATGATTATAGCTGTACCTCACAGCAACATGACCCCAAAAAATTATAAATAAGACTTCTCAGCCACTATTCAAAATTGTGAGGGAGAAATGCCACTTAGAAGCCACATTTCTGTTCCAAAGGACCATAATTATAGCTGTATCTCACAGCAACATGACCTCAAAACCGTTGACAATGCGAAAAATTCTAAAGTGAGTAAATGGAATACGGTTTTGTCATGAAACCTTGGTGTCTTTAACAGTCTCCACACCGCAAAACCAGCAAAATGATCTTTTGGGAACTAAGAATAAAAATTGCAGAGAGAAATGATCATTTTAAAAAACATTTTTCAAGAGGACTATTTCTGTTTGAAAAGGAATATGAAGTAGACCGGCAACTAATCGGTGACCTCGGCAATTGGGGCCACAACATCATCAGAAAGCCATGCCTGATTCATCTTGATGAAAGTCAAACGATCCACATTATCTGTGGAAAGTCGGATGCGTTTGTCTGTAATGACTCCTCCAGCTGGGCTGAAGGTCCGCTCAGATATGACGCTGGCTGCTGGGCAGGACAACACCTCCATGGCGTGGCGAACGAGCTCGGGCCATTCATCAATTTTGGATACCCAGAAGTCAATTGGGTCTGGAACACATGCAAAAACATCGGTGTTGAGACGCAGATAGTCATGCACCATGATCTTAAGCTGGTCTCTGTGTGTTGTATGTGTCCCCTGCATTACATGCGTTGGTGAGGTGGTAAATAAAGATTGCCAGAGGTCACCCATTAGGCTTCTGTCACACTGCCTGCTGCTACGGCTACTTCGCCCTCTACTGCTGTCACGTCGCTGACGTTGTTCCACCGTGACATTTGAAGAACGTGAAGCAGATGCAACAGATGTCTCCAGTTGATCAATCAGCAAGGTTTCCATTTCCTGCATTTTACTCTCTGTGTTGTACCGGGGATCCAGGAGGGTGGCCACCCAGTAATTGTTGTTCATTTTGATGGCCTTAATGCAAGGATCATGTTGGAGGACATGGAGCATCCAAGCACTCATGTTAGAGATAGAGCCTTGATTTCCCAAGCCTCTGAGTCGAGGGGCACTAGCAAACTGATCTTCCTCATCTTCCTCCTCCATCTCAAATTCGCTCTAACCTCTTTCCAAGGCAGGGACGTCGGTAAAGTCGGTGTCCAGGAATACCTCCTCCTCATCCGCTTCCTCCGGCACAGCTTCAACATAGCCCTGACTTGCCCCGGATGATGCACTTTGAGAGCTGAGGCGCCACCTTGCACTAGCCCTGGACCCCGAACCACTGCCTAATGAAGACAGATAAACTTGTGAAACTGTCGGGCCTTATGGATTTGACGGAGAGAAAGTCTCCATGTCCGCATCTTTGTCCGTCTCCTCCTCCGTCGCTGATGGGACCTGATGTTTCAGAGTGTCCAACGATCGTTCCAGAACTAAGATCACCACAATACTCATGCTGACAAGGGCATTGTCCACACTGACCATTTTGGTGGCTTCTTCAAAACTGGCAAGGATGGTGCAGAGCTCTGTCACCTGCCTCCACTCTCGGTGGCTCAACACCCTGAGGCCCGCACCGCTGCTTGTCAGGCCATGTGTCACTTCGTACTGCTTAGTGGCATTGCGCTGCTGCCACAATCGCTGGAGCATGTGGAGGGTGGAATTCCAGCATGTTGCCACGTCAACAATGAGACGGTTGATGGGGAGGCCGAGCTGACGCTGCAATGCAGCCAGGCGGGATGAAGCAGGGTGCGAACGGCGGAAGTGCGAACTCAGACCTCGAGCCTTCCTCAGCAGGCAGTCCAGACCCGGGTAGCGCTTTAGAAATTTCTGGACGACAAGGTTCATGACATGTGCCAGGCAAGGGATGTGCTCCAGCCTACCGATCTTAAGGGCGACCAGCAGATTTCAACCATTATCGCACACCACCTTGCCTGACACAAGGTTCTTGTCACCCAGCCAGTGCTCAGTCTCGTTGCGGAGAGCCGTCCACAGCTCCTGACCTGTGTGTGGACGGTCTCCAAGACATATTAATTTCAACACAGCCTGGTTTCTCTGGGCACATGATGCCACCAGAGGACCTTGGCGGAAAGAACACTGCACCATCCATGCGGTTTTGAAGAGCGTGCGCCGAACCTGAGAGCCACCGTCACCACCAGAGAGCTGTCACAGAGATATAGCCAGCTTGGCCATGCTTACTAGTCCATGTGTCGGTGGTCAAATGGACTTTTCCGGACACAGATTCAGACAACGTGCTTGAAATTTTAGATGACACGTGGCTGGCCAGGGCAGGGACGGCTTTTCTGGCAAAGAAATGCCTGCTTGGCATCTGGTACTGGGGGCAGGCAAGGGCCATGATTAGAGATGGGCGAATTTCTCAAAAATTCGGTTCGGTCACTTAGCCGAATTTCCCGACAAAAATAAATTTGGTCCGAATTACTTCAGTACGAATCACGTTAAAAAACAGCTATTTCCAGGCTGCACAGAGCCTGCAGGGTGAAGTAGAACGTTGTGCCATGCTTAAATATGCAGAGGGAGCTTGGTTTGGTCTTCATACAATGTTGTGTTTTAGTATGGCACGCACATGACTGTCGCCGCTCTTAGAATCGCTTCACTATAAAATTCCCTGGGCACTTAAGAGGGCAAAACTGACCAAAAAACTCAAGCGGGAATGTAGCCTGATAAAGTCATGCCAGCGAAAGCTGGAAAAAAACAAGCTGAGAGCTAAGGTGGAACCATTAGTGACAGATTGCGGAGGTGACGGCGGCAGCAGCAGCATGAGGTCAGACATTGTCACAATGACATACTGGAGGTGGCTAAAACAGGAGTAGGCCACAGAGTGGCACAATGACACAGTGTGGAGGTCACGGCAGCAGCATGAGGTCAGGCAGTGGCACAAAGACAATCAGGAGGTGGCAATAACAGGAGTAGACCACAGAGTGGCACAATGACACAGTGTGGTGGTCACGTCAGCAGCAGCATGAGGTCACACAGTGGCACAATGACACAGTGTGGAGGGCACGGCAGCAGCATGAGGTCAGGCAGTGGCACAATTACATTCTGGAGGTGGCAAAAACAGGAGTATGCCACAGAGTGGCACAATGACACAGTGTGGAGGTCACGTCAGCAGCAGCATGAGGTCAGACAGTGGCACAATGACACAGTGTGGAGGGCACGGCAGCAGCAGCATGAGGACAGGCAGTGGCACAATGACATTCTGGAGGTGGCAAAAACAGGAGTAGGCCACAGAGTGGCACAATGACACAGTGTGGAGGTCACGTCAGCAGCAGCATGAGGTCAGACAGTGGCACAATGACACAGTGTGGAGGGCAAGGCAGCAGCAGCATGAGGTCAGAAAGTGGCACAATGACATTCTGGAGGTGGCAAAACAGTAGTAGGCCACAGAGTGGCACAATGACACAGTGTGGAGGTCACGGCAGCAGCAGCATGAGGTCAGACAGTGGCACAATGACACAGTGTGGAGGGCACGGCAGCAGCAGCATGAGGTCAGGCAGTGGCACAATGACATTCTGGAGGTGGCAAAAACAGGAGTAGGCCACAGAGTGGCACAATGACACAGTGTGGAGGTCACAGCAGCAGCAGCATGAGGTCAGACAGTGGCACAATGACATTCTGGAGGTGGCAAAAACTGGAGTAGGCCACAGAGTGGCACAATGACACAGTGTGGAGGTTAAGTCAGCAGCACCATGAGGTCAGGCAGTGGCACAATAACATTCTGGAGGTGGCAAAACAGTAGTAGACCACACAGTGGCACAATGACACAGTGTGGAGGTCACAGCAGCAGCAGCATGAGGTCAGACAGTGGCACAATGACACAGTGGTTTGGGCACAGCAGCAGCAGCATGAGGTCAGGCAGTGGCACAATGACATTCTGGAGGGGGCAAAAACAGGAGTAGGCCACAGAGTGGCACAATGACAGAGTGTGGAGGTCACGGCAGCAGCAACAACAGCAGCAGCATGAGGTCAAAGAGTGGCACAATGACACAGTGTGGAGGTCACGGCAGCAGCAGCATGAGGTCAGACAGTGGCACAATGACATTCTGGAGGTGCCAAAAACAGGAGTTGGCCACGGAGTGGCACAATGACAGAGAGTGGAGGTGACGGCAGCAGCAGCATGAGGTCAGGCAGTAGCACAATGACTTTCTGGAGGTGGCAAAACAGTAGTAGGCCACAGAGTGGCACAATGATAGAGTGTGGAGGTTCTGGCAGCAGCCACAGCAGCAGCATGAGGTCAGGGAGTGGCACAATGACATTCTGGAGGTGGCAAAAACAGAAGTAGGCCACAGAGTGGCACAATGATACAGTGTGGAGGTCACGGCACCAGCAACAGCAGCAGCAGCATGAGGTCATAAATTGGCACAATGACAGAGTGTGGAGGTGGGTTGCAATACCAGTCCCTGGTAAAGCTGGTTGGTGGCAGATGGAGAAACTGTCAGCAGATGTGTGGCATCAGGTGGGGGGCGGCATCGGAATAGTGGCTGAGAAAGGTAGTTTGAACCCAAACTCATTTCTCACAGTTTGGGTGAGGCGTCAAGGCTGATGTAGTCTGACGCCTAAGGCATTGGTGTGTGGAAATCCTGGCCGATCCCCGCCTGATTCATCTTGACAAAGGTCAGTCGTTCCACATTTCCCGTGGACAAGCGGGTTCTCCTTGGGGTAACGATGGCCCCCGCCGCACTGAACACCCGCTCTGATGCCACACTACTGGCCGGGCAGGACAGCTTCTCCACTGCAAACTCGGCACGTTGCGGCCACACATCCAGTTTGGCTGCCCAGTAGTCCAGCGGATCTTCTAACTGGGGTGGCAGAGTGCTGTCCAAGTAGGCCACGACCTGATGGTTCAGGGTCTGCTCCAGGTCCTGCTGCTGCTGGCGACTGCCCTCCTCACCAGGCAGGTGAAGCTGCTCATCAGTGACTCCAGACTTAGGTTGCTGCTGATGGAGCTGGTACTGCTCCCACCCCCCACCTTCCTCCAGCAGCCGCGGCAGTAGTACGTGAGCGCTGAAGAACCCCCCGGTCAGACCTGTCAGAGGAAGGACGATGCCGCATATAGGCAGAGGCCAACTGACTACGGAGGATTTCCCTATAGTATTTGAGTTTGTCCTCCCTCCCAGCAGCTGGGAGAAAGGCTCCCATTTTGGACCGGTAACGAGGGTCCAATAGTGTGGAGAGCCAGAAGTCATCACTCTGCCGCATGCTGACTATTCGGCTGTCACTAGCCAGGCAAAGCAGCATGCTGCGGGCCATCTGCACAAGTGACTCTGAGGGGCTCCCTCCCTCCATCTCCACTGTATACTGCCATGGTGTCTCGTCTTCCTCATCTCCATCTACCTCCTCCAGCTGCTCCTGCTCCGCCTCTCTTGTCACCTGGGTAGAAAATCCACTCATTTCACCAGACAATGCTTCTGCTCCAATGTCCTCCTCCTCCTCCTCCATTTCAGTCCCCACCAGACTCATGTGGCTGCGAGATGTAGTCGCCACGTCTCCAGTCCCCTGCCCAGACAGATTTTTCAGCATCTGTTCCAGGACATGAAGCAGTGGAATGACGTTATTCATCCCATAGTCCTGGCGACTGACAAATAACGTGGCCTCCTCGAATGGCCTCAACAAGCGTCAGGTGTCACGCATGAGCTGCCACTGGCTGGCATCAAAGTTACACAGGGGAGTACTACAGTCCGCCTGGATCATCAAAAAATCGTTAATGGCCTTTCTCTGTTCATACAGTCGGTCCAACATGTGCAGGCTGGAATTCCAACGGGTGGAAACATCGCATATCAGAGTGTGTTGGGGGAGGCCATTCTGCCGCTGCAACTCGAGGAGGGTGTTCCTGGCTTTGTAGGAATGGATGAAGTGCATGCACAGTTTCCTGGCCATTTTCAGAATCTTCTGAAGATCGGTGGAAGACTTCAGGAACCTTTTCACAACCAGATTGAACACATGCGCCATGCAGGGCGCATGGGCCATCCCTCCTCGGTGCAGTGTGGACACCATGTTACTCTCATTGTCCGTCACCATGGTTCCGATTTGCAGTTGGCGCGGAGAAAGCCACACATCGATTTCTTGCTGCATGACGCAGAGCAGTTCCTCCCCTGTGTGACTTCGTTCGCCGAGGCAAGCCAGGTGTAGAACTGCGTGACACCACTGTGCCCTACACATGTGGTATGATGGAGCAGTATTTGTGGAGGCTGAGATGGTGGTGGTGGTGGTGGAGGAGGAGGAGGCGGACATTGGCGCAAGAGCCGCAGTTTGACAACGTGGAGGAGAAAGCGGCGTCTCCTGTCCAAGTTGTTGGTGTGCCTGGGCAGGAAGCACATTCACCCAATGGACCGTAAAGGACATGTACTGGCCCTGACCATAGTTACAGCTCCAGACGTCTGCGCTGCCGTGCACCTTGGAACAAACCGATAAGCTCAAGGACTGACCCACTTTCTGTTCTACATATTTATGAAGTGCTGTTACTGCCTTTTTGGAAAAAAATTATGGCTTGGAATTCTCCATCTCGGCTCGGCACAAGCCATTAGTTCTCTGAATGGTGCAGAGTCCACCATTTGAAAGGGAGGGACTGCAGTACCAACAACTTGGACAGGAGCACGGTCAGCTGCTGCGCCTTAGGATGGTTGGACGCATACTGTTGTCTCTTTGCAATCACCTCACTGAACGACTGCTGGCACCATGAGTAGCGAGGAGCAGGAGCATCTGGACCGGGAGATGATGGCAAAGAGAAACAGCTCCCACCTGCAGAGGTGGTGGAGCCTTGACTGGCTGCAATGACATGCGTGCCACTGGGCGCTGCTGCTGCTGTTGCTGCGGCGGCAGGATGGACCACCACATCTGAGCAACGTTACTCCCAGGCCACCGGATGGTGACACTGCATGTGTTGACGCAGGGCCGTGGTGCCAACGTTAGCTCCCTGGCCACGCTTCACTTTCTGCCCACAGATTCTACATATACCCATATTCGGCTCCTCCGGTGTCTTAGTAAAGAACTGCCACACCGCCGAGTATCTGATTTTACCGCCATCGCTCCGCACTGAGTGACTACTACCACCGCTGCCTCGCTGAGCCCCTGTGCCGCTACTTTCTTGGACCTGCAAAGCGGGTTTTCTACCCGGTGGCCGCTTGGCTCCCGACCTCACACTGCTGCTACCCTGCTGACTCACGGCCACACAACCCACTTGCTGGCTGCGCCGCTGCCTGACGCGCATGCTGACGCCCTCTTCTCCTGACGATGATGAAGCCCTTTCTTCACCCGGCTCTCAAGTGCGGTCATCTACATCATCATCAATTTATGTTTCATCATCACTGCTGTCCTCATCACCGGTCTTGGTATGCAGAGGCTGACCCCTCACAACATGACCTCCCATGCCCCTCTCCACATCTATACTTTGCCGTCTACTGCAAGAAGCAGGGGATATTGGCCCCATTTCGTCGCTGTCAAGTAGCTGCTGAATGTCCTCCTCAAATTGTTCATCCTCGCTATATAGTGGTGCTGAGCCCAGACCACATAGTAGATCTCTGGCTGAGAGAACTGGATGGGACAGAGGCGGGTTGAGGACAGGTAAGGGCAGCTGACCCACTTCAGGGCCATGCCAACTAAGGGTTGTGTCTGATGATCCCACCAACTCTTGGCTGGGGTTGTCAGATGTCATCTGGGAGGAAGTGGATGACCTAGTCAACCAATCAAGAACCCTTGGGTTGCTAGTCAGCACATGGCCGCTAGATGACAGCGGCAGTTGTGGCCTCACCGAGTGACCCCTGCTGCGACGTCCCCTTGCTGTTCTGTGACCTGTGCCTGCTCCAGAAATGTTTGTGCCACCGCCACTCGCAGGTGAACAGCCTGCCACTTCTCTGTTTGACATACTGTTTGTTCAAAAATGTACAGACACTGTTTGATGAAGATATCTGTATATGATAAATACACACCCTGTATTTGACTCCAAATGAAACCACTAAGAAGCTTGGGTAACCCTTGGATATAAACTGCGCTCAACAAATGGGCAGGAAAAATTGACTTGTATGTGCCGTTTAAAAACTCTGTGTATTTTGCTGAAAATAAAAGCACAAACAGGCTTAATTAACCTTCGGAGATGAATTAAGCTACAGAATTTCTTCTGTGGCGGATTAAAACAAAGTTTATTTTACTGAGTAGAACTGCAGAAAAATACTTAGTTAACCCTTGGATGTAAATTGCGCAAAAGAATTGAGCAACCGAAAACTACCAGCTTTGTAGCGTGTTAAAATGGCGTGTATTTTACGCTACACAACAAGAGAAAAACTTGTAATTAACCTTCCCTTTTGAATTATGCTACAGGCAAAATGTCCTTTTTGGCGTTGAAAAAGACAGTTTCTTTTAGTCACCACAACACCAGAACAATGCTTAATTAACCCCTGGATGTAAATTGTGCAAAAGAATTGAGCAGCCAAAAACTACCAGCTTTGTAGCATGTTACAATGGCGTGTATTTTACGCTACACAACAAGAAAAAAACTTGTAATTAACCTTCGCTTGTGAATTATGCTACAGGAAAAATGTCTTTTTTTTAGTCACCACAACAGCAGAACAATGCTTAATTAACCCCTGGATGTAAATTGCGCAAAAGAAATGAGCAGCCAAAAATGAAGTGGTATTTGTATTGTAAAAATGCTGTTTCTTTAAATGAATACAACAGGAACAGCCTTAGATCACCCTTGGATATTCAATGTGCTGTGAGCAGATAGCATTAAAATGTATATGCAGCTGCATTGGATGCACACTGGACTTATGATCCAATACCCCAAAAAATCAGAAATAGAACATTAAGAGAAGCAGTCTCTGAGACAAGCTGTGACACCCCCCAAAAATCGCTGTATAAAAATGAGTTCTTTAGTACCAGCTACCATAAGCAGCCGCGGCAGCACCTTCTCTACTCAGTACAGTGAGAGCGTCGCGCTCGGACTTATATAGTAATATAGTGCGGTGACGTCACAGAATCCCGCCGGTCTCTGATTGGCTTCATCTCTGCACATGTCATGCAGGCTATGCCCTTCTTTCTCCCAGAGTTCTTTGCCCCATGTAACGCCATGTGCTCGCAGCCATTTTATCAATGAAAAGCACACTTCGTTCACGCGAAGTACTCCAAAGTTCGACTTCATTCCAAATCGAATTTTTCCTGAAATTCTAAACGAATTCCACTTCGTTAGAATCAATTCGCCCATCTCTAGCCATGATGTGGCGGAACCCATCTGTGTCCACCAGACGGAAAGGCAACATTTCCAAGGCCAAAAGCCTGCCAATGCCGACATTCAGGCTTTTGGCTTTGGGATGGTTTGGGTTAAAGTGTTTCTTCTGCTCCCAAACCTGGAAGACAGAAGGCTGGCTGCTAGACTGGCCGCTGTACGGCGTGCAGGTCGTCAAACTGGTGGAAAGAGAAGGGGTAGGATGGGTCTCTGGTGGTGCTGGTGGTACTTGGGTGACGGTGGAGGCTGAAGCGGAGGCTGATCCCTGATCATGACTCTGAGAGACATGGGCAACTGAGGAACGCTTGGTGGTAGCGGAGGAGGAGGAGGCGGAGACAGAGGGGGTGACAGTGGTTGGAAGCCCAGCATCGGTGTGGCCTTTTTTGGCCAAGTGTTGCCTCCATTTCAACTCATGCATTCGCTGCATGTGACTAGACATGTTGGTGGTGGTTAAACACCTAAGATTCTTGCCTCTACTGATGCGTTTATGGCAAAGGCGGCATATGACATCGCTGGGTGATTCAGAGGCTTGCTCGAAAAGGCCCAGGCTTGAGAGGTCCTGTCCCTTTTCGGCGGCGATAAGCGAGGAGCGGTGTTTCCGCTGATCGTGGCTGGCGGAATCATCTCAGCAGACTTCTGCGACCACCCTCACCCTTTTTGAGGCGGGACCCATACTGACACTACCCCATCATCTTCCTCCTCGTCCAGTGATGAAGTGCTTGCAAGCAAATTCTGCTGAAAAGACCATGTTGGATCCCCAATGTCATCATCATCATCATCAACAACACAGGTGACTATCGTTCGTCCAGACCATCTGCATCCAGGAGCTAGCGGATTACAAGTAAAGAAAAAAACAAGAGGCACTGCAAAGCAATGCCGACCGCGCGAGATTTTTGCCGATTGACCGGCTTCCTTCTCCCTCCTCTGGAGGCATCAGTAACTGGGCGTCAGAGCAGACAAAATCATCCCTCATTGGGCCTCGTGATCGTTAACCTGTCTTCTGACCCACCACATTTTGTCATCAAAGAGGTCTTCAGAAATGGATTATCCACAGTGGTGGGTACGCATCGACATTTGGGCTGCCTTTGCTTCTGTTGGACGGATGCTGATGATGGCTGAATGAGACATTGTGGCCATGACTGTAAGGACAGGGAGGTAAAAAGCTGGATGCAGGTTGCATTAACCACTGAAGAACAGATTGGCGACGCTGTTCGTTACAGAGAGGATTCACAGGGCCGCTTGACC
Source organism: Phyllomedusa bahiana (assembly GCA_025379985.1). NCBI lineage: Eukaryota > Metazoa > Chordata > Amphibia > Anura > Hylidae > Phyllomedusa > Phyllomedusa bahiana. Next base: position 75,027 of record JAODAL010008936.1, read on the forward strand.
CAGCGATAACAGGGCCTGACGGTGCCAGCAACCGACGATTCCGCAGGCATGCGTGATTGTGCTAGCACTGAAGGAGCACCTTTTCTCGTACCTCCTACCACCATTTCCCTACCCCCTCTTTGCTCGCTTACCACCTGCATTATCGCTCCCTGTTCAGAAAGAATAAAAATTAAGAAAGTATGGAAGATTTTTTGACAGTCTCTTATTAAAAGATTGGGGGGGGCCAAAAAAAATCACAGCTATTCTTAAAATCCCTGGGGAAACTTCCTACAGCCAACTAGTGATTAGAAACTGAATTGTTTCTAGCTAATACCTGTGAAATGCGGTCTGGTGAGAAGAACCGTAAGACAAAATCAACAGTGTTCTTTCCTCCAGTCCCCGGGATTTACAACTGCCCATTAGGACTAGGAATTGATAGTTTTCAACAAACTATTCATACAAGTGCGCTATCTGCACAAAACTGATATTCAACCGAGTGCCAATAAAACTATTCAAAGTTACAACGGATGTATAAAAAGCATATTTTTTGCAGGAATGACAAAAGACAACAGTTTTCTAGAAAATTTTTCTATCTGAATTGTCGTACCTTGGCCAAATTGAAAAAAACAGGTGCCGCACCACGTGCAATACAGCTATTTAAAAGTTAATACAGATAACAAACGTGGTTATTGCACCAAGTGAAATACACCAACAGAAAATACAAATTTCTGTATTCAAATTTAAATACAAGGTAGGCTCAATGAACAAAACTGGCCGCACCTAAGTAAAAAAAACACCTTTTGAAATGATAAGGATAATAAAACGAGGTTTTGGCACCGATGAAATACACCTGTGGTTTGACTATAAAAGTTCTGTATCCAATAGTATGTACAAACTGAGTCTTTGAACAAAACTGAGCTGCGCCAAAGTGAAAATGACCTAATTAAATTGTGTACGGATAATAAAACGTGGTTTTGGCACCTATGAAATACACCTGCATTGACTAGAAAAGTTCTGTATCTATTAAGTACAAAGTGGGTCGTTTGAACAAAACTGAGCTGCGCCAAAGTGACATAACCTAATTAAATTGGTAGCAGGATACTAAAACGTGCTAATTGCACTATAAATTACACTTTGCAGTTGACTAGAAAAGTTACTGTATCCTATTGTACGTACAAACTGGTCTTTGAACAAAACTGAGCTGCGCCAAAGTGAAAAGAACCAAATTAAATTGTGTACCGGGATAATAAAACCGTGTTTTGAGGCACCTATTAATACACCTGCGGTGACTAGAAAAGTTCTGTATCCTATTGTACATACAAATTGGTTCTTTTGAACAAGCTGAGCTGCGCCAATTGAAAATAACCTAATTAAAATTGTGTACGGATAAATAAAACGAGGTTTTGGCAACCTATGAAATACACCTGCGTGACTATAAAAGTTCTGTTAACCAATTGTACATACAAAGTGGGTCATTTGAACAAGAGCTGAGCTGCGCCCAAAGTGAAAATAACCTAATTAAATGGTGTACGGAAAAATAAAACGTGGTTTTGGCACTATGGAAATGACACCTGCGGTGACTAGAAACGTTCTGTATCCTATTGAACGACAAAAGTGGGCTTGAAACAAAACTGAGCTGCGCCAAAGAGAAAATAACCTAATTAAATTGTGTACGGATAATAAAACGTGCTTTTTGGCACCAATGAAAATGCACATGCGTTACTAGAAAAGTTCTGTATCCTAGTTGTACGTACAAACTGGGACTTTGAACAAAACTGAGCTTGCGCCAAAGTGAAAATAACCTAATTAAATTGTGTACAATATAATAAAACCGTGGTTTTGGTGCACCTATGAAATACACCTGACTGACTAGAAAAGTACTGTACCTATAGTAACGTACAAAGTGGGTCCTTTGAACAAAGCTGAGCTGCGCCAAAGTGAAAATAACCTAATATAAATAGTGTATGGATAATAAAACGTGGTTTGAGCCGCCAATGAAATACACTGCGGTGACTAGAAAAAGTTTCTGTAACCTATTGGTAACGAACAAAGTGGGTCTTTGAACAAAACGAGCTGCGCCAAAGGAAAATAACCTAAATAAATTGTGTACTGATAATAAACGTGCTTTTTGGCACCTATGAAATACACTTGCGTTGACTAGAAAAGTTCTGTATCCTATTGTAACGTACAAACTGGGTCTTTGAACAAAACAGAGCTGCGCCAAAGTGAAATAACCTAATTAAATTGTGTACGGATAATAAAAAACTGGCTTTTGGCATCTGGCCTATGAAATACACCTGCGTTGACTAGAAAAGTTCATGTATCCTATTTTAACGTACAAAGTGGGTCTTGATGAACAAAACTGGGCTGCGCCACAGTGAAAAAAACCTAATTAAATTGTGTACGGAAATAATAAAAACGTGGATTTGGCACCTATGAAATACACCTGCGGATGGACTAAAAATTCTGTATCCTATTGTAAAAACCGTACAAAGTGGGTCTTTGAACAAAACTGAGCTGCGCCAAAGTGAAAATAACCTAATTAAATTGTGTACGGATAATAAAACGTGGTTTTGGCACCAATGAAATACACCTGCGGTGACTAGAAAAGTTCTGTATCCCTAATATACTACAAAGTGGGTCCATTGAACAAAACGAGCAGCGCCCAAAGTGAAAACTTACCTACTTAAATTTGTTGTACGGATGAATACAACGTGTTTTGGCACCAAGAAAATAACACACTGTGGTGACTAGAAAAGTTCTGTATCCTATTGGTCACGTACAAAGTGGGTCTTGAACAAGCTGAGCTGCGCCAAATGAAAGATCAACCTAATTAAATTGTGTACGGAAATAAAAACGAGGTATATGGCACCTATGAAATACACCTGCTATGACAAAAAAGTTCTGTATCCTATTTACGTAACAATGGTCTTTGAACAAACTGATGCTGTGCCAAAGTGAAAATTAACCTAATTAAATTGTGTAAGGGGGGGGGGAAAATAAAACGTGTTTTTTGGCACCTATGAAATACCCTGCCGGTGACTAGAAAGTTCTGTTTCCTATTGTAGTACAAAGTGGTCTTGCAAAACTGAGCTGCGCCAAGTTGAAAGAAACCTAATTAAATCGAGTACAGAATAATAATAAGTGCGTTTTGCACCTATCAAATACACTGCTTCTAGAAAAGATCTTTATCCTAATATAAGTGACACGGTTGCACAAATCACAAGCTAATAATATCACAAAAACTGGCCAAAAACTGTTAATAAAAAGCCATTTCAATACAGGGTAAAAACAGAGTCTGGGCTGCACAATATCCACTCTCCTTTCAAAAGCCTGCCAGCCTGTCTGTCTGTCTTCGCCTGCACCTCCCCCTCCCCCTACTCCCCACGGCTGTACAGCGCTAGATGCTTCTTTAAAACTCTCAGCCTAACTAACTAATAACTGAAATTCTCTAATCCTACCTATGTTCTAATGTTCACACTAACAGCATAGTTTGTCTGTGTGAACAAAGAGAACTGTGTCGCTGAGGCTGTACTGAGAGAGACCAAGTAACGTCCTGCTATTATGAGACACTGACACACTGATGCTGAACAGGAAGAGGCTGGTTCTAATGTAAAACGAGGTCATGTGATTTTTCCAGCCAATCACAAACCAACACACCCAGTCATGACTTCCGCACACCCCGCTCACCCTGATTACTGGCCGCCAAAATGACAGAAGCTCCGAAAATGCCGCAATATTAATAATTATGCCGGCATTTATGTCACCTCAAATTAAACGCGTGATCGAAAAATTCATATCAACATAAAAACTATGCCGATTTCAACTTTGTCTATAATAATCGCTCAACACTACTGATAACACATGAATAAAATAATCTGTTATTTAGATCAACTTTTAATTCCTATATTTGTTCTATACATATCTTTTTACCCTTAACCTCTGTTTTGTTTTAAAATCATAACATTAGCAGTGATGGGGGTAAAGTTTTAACCCTTTGCTTCCGCCACTGCTAATGCTGCTGCCAATTTTGGTCTTCATGATGGAGCAATTCATTTTATCTTTTTTTTGTCATTGCCAACTTCCATGAGCTATAACGTTTTTATTTTACTGTCAACATAACCATAAAATGTTTTTTCTTCGAAGGATAAGTTGAATTTTTCAGTGACATAATTTGTGGGTACATGTGACGTCTTCAATTACATTATTAACTCTTTCTCAGTTAATGAAAAACACCAATTCTGCCATCGTTTTTGGCATAGTTAATTTTGCTCCACTTACTGAATTACATATATAATGCATTACCTTTATTTTTTGGGTCAGTGGGATTAAAGTGATACTAAATTTACATAGTTTTTTATGTTTTACTACTGTCGCACAATAGAATCACAGTAAAAAAAAATTAGGGCGCCATTTCCCAACAAGCCAATGGCAGTTTTTTGGTCTATATTGCGCTAATACCACTTCTGATGCCATATTTTGGATGTAAATGAACTGGCGTACACCAAAACTAGGTGCTGTATATGCCGGGACCGACACATTGTAATGCACCTAAAAATGATGCGCTGTGTGCCTCCATAACGAAATGCGCCGAAAGTGTATATGTGTTAGGCACATTTCACATATACTTGTAATGATAAGCTATGCACCTCCATGCGCGATGTGCCTCGATAGGGTCATTACATACGCTTCTAATGATAAGCGAGTGCCGCGATTTGCGCTAAATTGCCGGCACAAAACATTTCATTGGTAGAGTATTTAATGCCCTAGTGAGCACATCACGGCACAAAGCTTATCAATTACAAGTAAATAATGTGCCTAACACATACTTAGTAATGCGCTTAAACACATACTTGTAAAGTGAAATGCACCTAACACATATACTTGAATGATAAAATAGGCGCATTCGTTAGGAAGGGTACAGTCGCATCATTTATAGCCGTCATTAAGTTTTACTATGCAAGATATACCTGACGCCAGTTTTTTGATAGGGTTGGGCTTTCTGGCATATGTTACACTTATTTAATGTGCCAAAAAACTGACGTAGCACCGCCAATTTTCGGACATCTCCCTATGTTGAGTTATAATTTTGAGTCATAACTTTTTTTTCCTTTTCAAGTAAAGCTGTGTTGGCACAGTTTTTGGAACTTTTGATTTGTAGTTTTTTTTATTGCACATAAAAGTTTTTAGTCACTTTGTCTTCCACTTTCTGGGATGTACTAACACCATAAAATCTGTCTAACCATCTAGTTGCATATAGAAGGATAAATGTCCAGAATTTATGTTAGCCCCTATCTTGTCTACTGCAGAAGGACATTAAGTTACTTTGTTAGCTTTGATGTAGTTACAGTTTATTTACCTTATTCTACATGTGTAAAGATAATCAATGAAATAAGAACTCCTCTTGAACCTTTGCCATCCTATGGACAACTCTTTATGTCAATTTGTGACAAGTGACCTAAAAACTGGACTTTTAGTTCTGTCCTTTTGTAGTAAGAGTTCAAATACATATGATAAGAGTTTTAATGAAGTAATTTCATTTGAATTTGGTTCCTGACTTCCACAAATTACATTATCTCAAAGCCAAAGCCAGAGGCAACATGAAGTATTGGGTCTTTATGCTAAATCTAAAATAAAAATAAAGGGTGTACCATATGTGCAATGTATTCTTATATGGTAGATGAGGTTTTTGACCCTTTAGGCACTGAGATCACCATGTGGCGGCTAGATATTTCTATTTTTTGTATACACATCAATGGTAGGAAACCAAACAAATTCCCATGATTCGATCCAGCTCAGGTACAAAAAGACGTTTCTTTATTGCGCAAAGGTAACAGATGGTAAAAACATACCGCTAGCGTGAATGCTAACAGCGTTTTGGGCATTAAACAAATTTATCCCTTGTTCACAGCAAAACATGTAGTAATGGGAAATAACACAAATTATATTTTGTGTGTGTGGCGTAACCTTCAAATTATAGTTTCCACCTCCAATATACGTCAAAAAAACAAAAACAAAATTCCCCCCCCACTAGTTACCTGAGCTTTTAACCCATTAAACTAAAAATCACTCGTTACAAAAACAACACGATAATGTAATAACTAGTACTTTACAAAATAGATAGTGGCCTATTTAATAAATATACAACAAGTCATTTCAGAAATTGAGGCCGATTAGGTCTCTAACATCAGCTCAAAATCCAAAAAGCTTTGCGGAGCCGCACCATATGCTCCCAATCTCCACCTCTTTCTGGCTTTCTGACTTTCTCAATCACAAAAAAAACTAAAAGACTTAACATTTCCTGCATGGTACTCCACAAAATGCTTTGTGAGCCCTGAAATAAATGTGCTGCAGTGTTTTAATGCCTGCAAGTGTTCGTATATACGGGTTTTGACTTTTCCTTATGCGCTTCCAACATAAATTTGCGCAATCCTGGATTGCTCTTTGGATTTGGAGCTAGAATGTTAAGCACCTAATAGCCTCGTTTCTGAAAATGACTTGTGTGTATATTTATTAAATAGCACTATCTTATATGTAACAGTACTATTTATTACATATCGAGTTGTTTTTAACGAGTGATGTATATACGATCATTTAAGGTTAAGAATCTCAGTAACTAGTTGGGATGGAACGTATCGGAAGGTGAAATGGTACGCCGACACCCACAAACATATAAATTAGTGGTTTATTCTTAACTACCTGTAATGCTGTGAACAAGGGCTAAATATTTTAAAGCCCGAATCGCTTTAGCATCACGCTAAAGCGGTATGTTTTTACCCTCTGATACCTTGCGCAATAAAGAAACATCTTTTTGTACCTGAGCTGGATACGAATCATGGAATTTTTTTGGTATCCTACCGTTGATGTTTTTGGAATCCTGAGTGTCGGTGGACATGGAAGCAATCCGAGCAAAGCAGGAAACACAGACGGAGCAATCAAGTGGAACAGGTGTATCAGGAAAAGGAGGTGAGCCACAGCTAAGAATCTGTTTGCAATAAGGTATATATTTTCTATAGTTGTACTTCATTCAGTAAGATACAAATGTTTGTAAGTGAGATTAAAAGTAAAATTTTAGTATTTAGGTATATCTACAATTGTGTATTCTTTAATAAAATACAATTTTTTCCATGTGGGATAAGCGGGTCTAGATTTCCAAGTAGTATAAAAATCAAAATGTAAGATTTGACTTTTCTAAACCTGAACTATCAAAAGCAGTGATTTATCTAAAGTTTGTGCCACTTTTAACTCCAAAATTGATAATGTATTTAAAGCGTTATTTGTATTGCACCACATGTTACCTGCATGAGTAAGATATCAGAATATATTACACTTCTGTGTGGTTCTATTTGTAAATGTATATTTCCTTCAAAAAGTTTAAAGTAGAAAGTCTCGCTGGCTATAATTTTGTCTCTGTGGAAACTAAAAGAGGCTTATAATGTTACTGCTTCATTCTTTACAAGTGCTTGTGCCTTGGCACATACCAGTATAATTGCACAACATAGATTCACACAAAATTTTCTTAGAGCAAAATTATATTCCATTTCCACCTTTGAATGAGCTCTTGCTGTCTGAGTAAGAAGAAAAGGAAGAGCACAAACAAGTATACAGGCTTTCAATCTCCCAGTGAATTTTTTATCTACTTTCATATAATTCACATTATCGACTTTTATATAATATATTCAAGCTCCTGCACTCTTTACATTTTACTATTCTTGAAATTCAAGAATTTCATAGATTCTTACATACAAGATCCAGTACTTGAAATTTGTATTATTGGCACCAATTGTGTGTAATTGAGTGTGTTCTCACAGGAAAGAAATTACATCCGGTGTTTTTTTGTGGGAAAAAAAGGCAAAAATCTACAACACAAGCATGCTTTAGATTTTTCAGCCAGAGACAAAATATTCGAAGCACTACTAAGGATAAAACGCATTTATGGATACACAATTTATCTAGTTTAGATTTTATTTTTTTTTTTAAAGGTTTTACACAGGGGGCCTAAAAGAGTAATTTTCCCCTCCTTTGATTGCTTTTAACAGTAAAAAAAAATAAACTTATTACCAAAAAACATTTTTGTTCCATTTTGCGTCATTTCAAAAATATAGCTTTTTTTTCCTCTCCGTTTTTTTACCCCAGGTTTTTTTAACAATTTCTCAGCTCTACCAGCAGTGGTCTGACCAGTTCCTGTCTTTTGATAGTGTTTTTCTTTACTTTAAACTGAACAAAAAGCTCAGTATGTTGGCTTTCTATGAGGGGGGCCCAAAAAAAAAGCACAATACACGTTATGATTGTAATAACACACAGATAACCTCTGTTCACACTGCCCTTGGGTGCATGAAGTTTTTACTCCTTACTAAAAAATAACTTTTTAAAAAAAAATGCAAAAACTTTTTTCCTCATTTAAATTTTTTTAGTAAAAACACAATATCCCGCAGTTTTTCAAATAAGCTTCCCCATATAAAAACCCTCGAAACATAAAAATAGAACCCTCTTGCAAATCCTTTTAAAAAAAAAATCCTCCATCAAAAAGCTCCTGCATTTCCTGCATTTTTAATTTAAAAGTAAACTATTCCCGCATGTTTCTTTAAATGAGCTTCCTTTCATGCAAAATCTAGCTCCTCAACTCACATTTATAGCAAAACCCTGTTTGAACAAAGCCCTTTAAAAAACAAACAAACCATCACCAATGTCCTAGAGGCACAGCTAGGATGCCAGGAGAGCAAAAAAGTAAGTCAATGTTGTAGAACCTCCATTAGCCTGCAAAGGAAGGTTCTGTTAGAACAGCCAAATGGGAAAACTCCTTTACCGTGAAACTGACCAAATATTCCAGATACCCACCTTGTTCCCGCATCATAGATTTGGAAACAAGGTAGAAAATAGGCATATAAAATTAATATTTTTTACAGCCCATCTTCGTACATCATCAACCTACCATATTAGCAGTCAAAAAGACTTGGCTGGAAAGACTTTGGGATATTGGTAGACAGTACACTTAAATTCAGTGACCAAGGCCAGGTACCTGCTGCTAAGGCAAATAAAATCATGGGTTGCATTAAAATAGGCAAAAATGCTCAAGACAGGAGCGTTATTTTTTTACTCAATACAAATCTCTGGTAAGGTCACACATGGAATATTGTATACAGCTTTGGGCTTTAGTGTATAAGAAGGACAAAGCTGAGCGAGAGAGTGCGAAGAGGAAGGTAACCAAGTTAGTTAAGCAAATGAAAGGTTTGCATTAACAAGAAAGGCTGTCAAACTCTGGGTATTTTAGCTTGAAAGATGACGGCTTAGGGGTGTTTTAGTTTCTATGTACAAATATGTGAAGGGACAATACACAGATATCTTGTATGATCTTTTTGCTCCCAGGCCTGTAACAACAACAAGGGGGCGTCCTCTACATCTAGAAGAAAAAAAAGGTTTAATCATCATCACAGATGTGGAGTCTTTACTGTACGTGTGATGATGGTATGGAACCCTCTGCTTCAAGAGGTTGATAGTGGAGTCATTGACCAAGTTCAAGAAGGGTTTAGATGATCTTGAAAAATATAATACCACATGTTATGATTAATAAATTCTGGAGATAGGACATTGATCCAGGGATTACTCTGATTGCCATACTTGGAGTCGGGCAGGAATTTTTCCTCTTTTATGGGACGATTGGAATCCGACTCATAGGGGGTTTTGCCTTCTTGGGATCAATACTGTAGGGTTATAGGTGTGATCTGATGGACCTGGGTCTTTTTCCAACCTTATTTACTATGTTAGTATGCAACAAAGAGGAAAAAATGTACTGATGGGATTTAATTAAATTCTTTAGTTGATTGTGTTATCGTGTTCCATCCATAGAAGAGCAAAACAGCAAAAAAAGCAAACCTACTTGTATATTTTATAAATACTTCTTTTGAGCTATTTCCAAACTTTATAAATGAAGCATTAGTAAAGGTAGTAGTTTTGGGAATTTACATTAACAAAATAATTTTATTTTACATTCAATTCTGACAGATTTCTAGTTAAAGCACCAGTAAAGTTTTAGGTTTCATTATTTTACTATCATTGGAATTATAACAATCACTATATTAGGATTATGATTATGATGATGATAATGTTATTATCTTTCATCTAATCGACATACTATTTAGAAACCTAAGATTTTAAAGAGGCCAAATAATTTTGCAATCATGCAAACAACAAGTAAGGAGTAGTGATAAGCGATTGTGTCAACTATTGTTATTGATTCGATAGTCGATATCGGGAATTATCAAGACGATTTCCGATAATCGATAATAGATTATCGGCGATGACCATTAAAGTCTTACACCCAAACAGGGCTGGAGAAGCTGGAATTAACATCCACAACAGTAAACTGGATACGTGCTACCTCTTAGGCAACACACTTAGGTTATAAAAGTCACAGAAAAAAAGTCACAGTCCATTCACTATCCCTGTCTTGTACCACAGCATGACCCTTAAACCTGCATGACCAACAAATTAAAAAGTTCCAGAAGGCAGTATTATTTGAACCATCATTTTACTTGAACTGGACATTGAATATCCATGTCCTGGGCCACGGCATGAGCTCCGAACCTGCATGACCCCCAGATTAAAAAAGTGCTGTAGAAAGGAGTCTTTTAACCACCATTTTAGTTGAACTGGAAATAGACTATATCTGTCCTGGGCCGCAATATGACCATTAAACCTGTCTGACCCACAGATTAAAAAGTGCCAGAAAAAGGAGTCTTTGAACCACCATTTTAGTTGAACTGGACATTGACTATACCTGTCCTGTACCTCAGTATGACCATTAAACCTGTCTGACCCACAGATTAAAAAGTGCCGGAAAAAGGAGTCTTTCAACCACCATTTTAGTTGACCTGGACATTGACTATACCTGTCCTGGGCCATAGCATGAACCCCAAACCTGCATGACCCCCAGATTTAAAAAGTGCCGGAAAAAGGAGTCTTTAAACCACCATTTTAGTTGAACTGGACATTGACTATACCTGTCCTTGGCCACAGCATGACCCTTAAACCTGTCTGACCCACAGATAAAAAAAGTGCCGGAAAAAGGAGTCTTTGAACCACCATTTTAGTTGAACTGGACATTGACTATACATGTCCTGTACCAGCATGACCCTAAAACCTGTATGACTCACAGATTAAAAAGTGCCGGAAAAATGAGTCTTTGAACCACCATTTTAGTTTCACTGGACATAGACTATCCCTGTCCTGAACCGCAGCATGACCCTTAAATCTACATGACCCACAGATTAAAAAGTGCTGGAATAAGGAGTCTTTAAACCACCATTTTAGTTGAACTGGACATTGACTATACATGTCCTGGACCGCAGCATGACCCTAAAACCTGTATGACTCACAGATTAAAAAGTGCCGGAAAAAGGAGTCTTTGAACCACCATTTTAGTTGAACTGGACATTGACTACAACTGTCCTGGGCCACAGCATGAACCTCAAACCTGTATGACCCACAGATTAAAAAAATGCCGGAAAAAAGGAGTCTTTGAATTGGTCTTCACAGTCCCCAGACCTCAACCCAATCAAACACTTGTGGGTAGAGTTGAAGAAGAAGCTATATTCGTACCCAAGTGAGTCGACCAGTATGCACCAACACTGGAAACGTGTAGAAGAGACCTTGGATAAAATTTCGTTCAAGACATGCTTGAATCTGGTCGAGAGCTCAAAAACAGTAACAATGTAGTTACATAACAAGAATCTGCACAACTAAGCATATACTAAATAGTTTCAAGTCAAATGGATGTTTATACAAGTCAAGATGATTGTTTATAAAATGATGGTACAAACACACCAGGGCTATTGATGGCAGTCTCATGTTCAAAGCTGTCGTGGATGGTGAGATAAGGAGTCTAAAAGTCAAAAGTTCAAAACATTGGTACCCTGTTGCTCGTCAATGTATGCTGAATGGTATGTATGGCCACATACTGGTTGAAAATTGCAGTCTGTTGAGGGTTTTCTTTGAATGTCACGATATTGTATTGAATTTGTATTGTGATATATTGGAATCCATAACAAAATTTATCAACAGGTAAGTGTGCACACATCTGTATAAAAAAGACCTCATGTGAACCCCCTCAAACAGTAAGAAGCATTGAACTGAGCAGTATCATGTGCGTATGTTATCATAAAATATGTGTAATCTTTGGGTCTACTGAACAAGATGAAGAGGGCATTTACTGAGTGCAGGTGCAGCTACTATCTTCGCCTAGTAGCTGTGAAAAAAATATGTAAATAATAATAAAGAAAATAAAAGCTGAGTCTACTGACAAAAGCTAATTTTTGGGTATAATATATGCTGACTAGAGAAGCTTAGAAATGTTTAAATCACACATTTCTAAATTGTTAGACACATTAACATTTTCTCTTGAATGGACAACCATTATTTTCTATTTTGTGATCTATTTTTTTTTTCTTCCTTGCAGCTGGACAGAATAAAAGGTGCTTCTTAAGCAATTTTCAAGATGCAACTCCTGACAAGAATGCTGTTTCAACCTTCCAGAGAGTAAAGTTAAAAAAAAAAAAAAAAACATATGCTGGCCCTAGAAACTTCTGGTATTCATTAGAAAACTTAAATAACTACCTATTGAGCACCCAGATTTCACATTTCTTTACTGTTTTTAATATTGAGTTCTTTAGTGATGCTTGGTAGTATTTAAAACATGTATGAAGGGAATTAGAAAAAGACAAATGACAACTTACTTTTTTATTAAAAGTAAGATTAAAATTGTTCCCCATAAAGGTATAAACAATATATACCAACATCAATTTTCTTACTGTTTCATAAATGATATGTCGCAAACATTTTTTAATTTAGGATTTTTCAAATTCACATGCACATTTTGCTTTGGCTTTAACATAAAGCCTTTCTTAAAGGGGTTGTCTTTCATAAGAAAGTCTCCTTTTTTCTAGCAGCAGGATCACTGATACCTTTCACTAAGTATGGGTAAAATGGTACTGATCCCATCTCCTACAACCTTTTTAAGATTTTCCATAAGTAAAACATTAAGTTTGGTCCCAAAAGTTTAATTTTGGATTCAAGTTTGGAGAATTAGGGGGCCAGAGTTGAACTTAAAAGTCCCGAACCAATCCCGGATATTTCTAGCTGTGGATGGTTAATTGTTTTTGCTGGAAGATCCCATCTGCCACAAAGAAGACACACATGGCTGCACATAATCTGGAAGGATAGACTAATACATAGGTTGATTAAGAGTGCCTTCCACATTAACAGATGGGCCTAGAGAGTGCCACAAAAGCTTAGGGTACATGAGATACATTTTTGGCACCAGTGTTCAATATCATTGCCCATCCAATCCATAGAAACCCCCGAATATCATCTCATTTTTTCGGCATCCAAAGTGCCCTGTTTGGGTCAAGAAACTTCTAAATGGGGCTAGCTTCTCGTCTAGGCACTTTGATCTCAGAATCCTCCATTGTTTTTGGGGGTTTCATTTTCGTCGCACCAGTAAACCTCTGGGGTAAAATAATATTTTCCTCTGCCTCCATAGCTCTTCATTCAAAATCATTTTGGCTGTAACGGGGAAATGTTGGATTTGGACACTAGCATAGCGTACAATTTTCAAAGTCTTACTTTTCTCTCAAAAGGATTCCAATCAACATTCTTATGAATACAACTTTTTGGATTGTTTTTGGATCTTGCTCTTGGGGAGGTATATACTTGGGACTCTGACGGAAAAAGTTGAGTAAAGCTGGCACTCAATTTTTTCCCATTTATCGTCAATGGTCGTCACCACATTTGGGTTATCGGGATAGAGCATCAGATTCACATTGGGCCTTGCCGTTCTGAAATTCAAAGTGAATTTGACGTTTCTAATCTTGGGGCCCCCCTTTTGTTTTTGGGCCCCCAGTCATGCCGGTCGTGGGTGGACGGGGGTTATTGTCTAAAGGCAATGAAGAGGGTGCAGCGGATGTTTAAACTTCTCCATCACTGCACAAAAACCCCAGAACCTAGTTTAAAAGAGCTGTAATTCTATCATTTTTTTCTGTAGGTCGCAGAATCGTCTAAATATGCAAGACTCTTTCATGACTTCCTTGTACTTGAGCCAGTACCGCTCCCAGACCTTATTACTGCATCTGTATAGGTGGAAGGGGAATTTTGTAGCAGATATCAAGAAGGGGCTTCAGTCAGCATTTTTTTAGCAAATGAAGGAATCTTCAAATTTCTTTTTCCTTTGATTGGACTTCCCCATTTTCTTGCACTTTTGACCCTTTAAAAATTCCTTTGAAGTGGAGCAGCAACCCTGGTAAAATTTTTAAAAAAATCTTCTTAAAAAACCTGCAAATCCAAGAATCTCCTCACTTCTTGGACAGTAGGGGGAACGGCCCATCTTTCAACGAAAACTTTCGGGATTTTGAGCTACTCCTTCGCACTTAAAATTTAAACCAAGACTGGACTTTGATTGTAGCAGATAGCATTTGGATGGTTTCACCTTTAAGCCGGGGTTCGCAAGGGCCTCAAATACTTCTCCAGATTCATGGTTTGGAAAAAAATTCACATCACAGATACAGGAAAACCTTTCAAATTTCTGTGTCCTAAGCATTTCCAGAACCACTGGAAAGTTCCTGGGGCTTTTGCAAAGGCAAATGCAATTTTAAAACTCAAAGAGGCCTTTTGAGGGGGTAAATCATTTTCTCTCGATCCTCGGGTGCCAGGGGGTATTTGCCAGAGCCCTTTGTAAGGCCAACTTAAAAACATGCGGTGGATTTCATAGCGTTAAGGATTTCTTCTATCCTGGGTAATGATAACACTTTGGTTAATGCATTCAATTTTCTGTATCCACCACAATCAAAGGGTTTTCCATCTTTCTCCTCACAAGAAAGCAGTGCACCCCAGGGACAGCAACTGTCCCCTATCACATTGGGTCTTTCTTTTCCCCCGAACATTTTCTCACACTGATACAGGAGGGGGGAATTGGCCTGTCTTCTCTCTATGGAGGTACCCTCCTGTAGGTAGGGTGTGAAATCCCTTTGACCCCTCCGAAGTCCAGTGAGGATTTTGCTGAAGACAGCTGGTACTCTTGGGCAACCCTCAACTCTTTTTTTTGTGGAGTTGGTTTTCCCTTCGGTCCCGATGGGGAATCCTGCCCCCACTCATTCTTTTTTTAAAACTCGGCCCAACCCTCTACATGCAAAGCACACTGAAAACGGGTTTGTTGGTTGATGATATCCTGATCAAGACCTGACAGCTTAAAACAGTAGAGACTAGGTAAAGTCACAATTTGATGGCTAAGATTCGGGATACCACGAGACCCCCTTGTACTCCCTTTAGCGGGCTTCTTGCCGCAACGAGCAGCGTCTGCGTTCACCTTTTTAGTTAAAATCAGCACCTTGTAGTCTTTACCTTGTAGCCCCAGCCTTGCTTTACCCAAAACTATAGTTTCTTTTGGGCTGAAACCTAACGGGGTAGTACCAGAATTCGACTTTCCTATTCCCCATTTGACCACACATCTTTGATGGCCAGTCAAGAGCGTGCGTTTTCGAATCTACTTTTCTCTAAAGGGGGGATATTTTCCTTAAAGCATGGGAATGACTCTATGACTTCCAAAGCAGTTCTGAAGCACATTCATTCCAACACCACGGGGGGAGTCACAGTCCCCAAAATTGACAACAATAGCCTTGCGGAAAAGTTCATTTTTCCCCAATCTTGACAGTAGCCTCCCATTTGGGGACGACTTACCATTAGGGCAATAATTTTTATTCAATAAGGAGGACCTGATCCTGATCTTTTTTCCATACGCTCATACTGGGGCCAAGGGATTGTGTCACTTTGTGACCCGTGTCAAGAGTGCTCAAACGATGCAATCAATCACAAGGGAAAAAGGGGGGTGCCCCCACATATCGTGCCCATAATTTGGTTGATTTGGACCTATACATCCCTTGGCTCCTGAGGGGGGTCCACCCCCCAGGTTTAAATATCTGCACAACTGTACATTCAAGGGGCCACTTTCTTACAATTCCGCATATAGGTCGGCCAGCGAATCAAACGGTCATTGATCTTCCCCCGGGTCTATATTATCTAGAACGGTATGGAAAATTTTCTTTTACAACCCACAGATCCACTGATGGGCTTTTGTTTCGCTTTTGACCTCTTTACAAAAAGCGCAAATTTTAGCCATTTTCCCCCTCCATTGAGTGCATATTTATTTTGTGACATCCTTTGTTTGATCTATGGCACGTGTAACCAGGCTCGACTGGCCCCGGGGGCCCCGTGAACCCCCCTTTGGGCCCCCCCCCCGGGCCTGTGGGCCCCGAGGCAGTGCCGCGCACCCCGGGCCCGTCCCCCGGGCATCCCGGTCCTGAACGCCCGGGGGACCCGCGCCCCGAGCACCCCCGAAGACCGGCCCGGTAGCCGGGACTAATGTCCCCAACCCCCCGGGGCTCTGGTGTCAGGGGAGCACAGCGCCGCTAGTGCTGCTCTCCCCTGATCTCCCCGGCGGCTGAAACGCTGGCCTGCAGCCTGCCGGCCCCGGGCCCCTCCTACGTAGGCGCGCGGTGACTCATTCACCGCGCCGCCTATGCGGGGCGGCATACAGCGGGGGAGCTTGGGGCGCAGGACCCAGCAGGTAAGTGCGTTTTTTTTTTTTTTTAAAAACCAGGGGCCCTGCTACTATAGGGGCCCTGGCTACAAAGGGGGGCCCCGGCTAACATGGGGGCCTGGGGTACAAAGGGGGGCCTGGGTACTAAAGGGGCCCTGACTAACAAAGGGGTCCCTGGCTAACAAAGGGGGGCCCTGGATAACCAAAGGGGGGCCCTGGCTAACATAGGGGGGGCCCTGGCTATCTAAAGGGGCCCTGGCTAACAAAGGGGGGGCCCCGGCACTAAAGGGGCCCTGGCTAACAAAAAAGGGGGACCTGGCAAAATTTTGGGGGACTGGCTACTAAAGGGGGGCCCTGGCTAACAAAGGGGGGCCCCGGGTACTAAAGGGGCCCGGCTACAGGGGGGCCCTGGCTACCTAAAGGGAGGCCCTGGCTACATTTAAGGGGGCCCGGCTACATAAAGGGGGGCCCGGGTACTAATGGGGGCCCTGGCTACATAAAAGGGGGGGTACTAACTATGGGGGGCCCCGGGTACTAAAAAGGGGGCCCCGGGTAACAAAGGGGGCCCTGGCTAACAAAGGGGCCCTGGTAACAGGGGGGGCCCGGCTAACAAAGGGGGCCCTGCTAACAAAGGGGGCCCCGGGTATCTAAAGGGAAATGGCTAACAAGGGGGGCCCTGGATAACTAAAGGGGGCCCTGACACTAAAGGGGGCCCCGGGTAACATAGGAGGCCCTGGCTAACATAGGGGGGGCCCCGGGTAACTAAAGGGGGCCCGGCTACAAAGGGCCCCCGGCTAACAAAGGGGCCCTGGCTACCTAAAGGGGGGCTCTGGCTACATTAAGGGGGGCCCTTAATAATGGGGGGGCCCCGTTACTAAAGGGGGGGCCCCGGGTAACAAAGGGGGGCCCCGGCTATCTAAAGGGGCCCTGCAACAAAGGGGGGCCCCGGATAACTAAAGGGGGGGCCCCGGGTAACAAAGGGGGGGCCCCGGCTAAAAAAGGGGGGCCCGGGTAACAAGGGGGGCCCCGGGTAACAAAGGGGCCCCCGGGTATCAAAAAAGGGGCCCCCGGCTAACAAAGGGGGGCCCTTCTACCTAAAGGGGGGCCCTGGCTACATAATGGCGGGCCCTGGGTACATAATGGGGGGCCCGGCACATAAAGGGGGGGCCCGACTAACTATGGGGGGGCCCCGGCTACATAAAGGAGTCCGCTAACTATGGGGCCCTAGCACATAACGGGGCCCCGGGAACAAAGGGGGCCCTGGTATATAAAGGGGGCCCTGGCAACTAAAGGGGCCCGGCTACAAAAGGGGGGCCCGGGTACCGAAAGGGCCCGACTTCCGCACACTAGCAAAAGGGGGGCCCTGGCTTCCTGCAACTAAAGAGGCCCCAACTGCCGTATACTCCTAAAAAAGACCCCTTACTGCCTGTTACTCCCAAAGGGAACCCTAAGTCTGTAACTCCCCAAAGGAGGCCCTAACTGCCTGTAACTACCTAAAAGAGACCCCTAACGCTGTAACTACCAAAGGAACCCCTAACTGTCTGTATACTACCTAAAGGGCCCCCAAATGCCCGTAAAACTACCCAAAGGGGGACGCTAACTGCCTGTAAAACCCTAAAGGGGTCCCAACGCTTGAAGCCTATTAAAAAAGGGCCCAACACCCACAAGCCTAACTAACGGACTACCAACACCTACCTACACCATCTAACGGGGCCATCAACAACGTACCTATCAACTTTCCTAACTGGGCATGCTTAAACTACCCGGGGGTGTTTACCCACCCACCCTGGCTATACTCACCAACCTACCTGGGCCGGGCTTCCAACTTATCCGCGGGGCCTACCTACCCAAAGGGGCCTTCTGTTACCTGGGGGGTTGTCTATTTTCCTATCTACTAGGGTCTTGCCTACTTACCTGGGAAATAATTGAGAGGGAAGCAGCCCAGGGGGGTTTTCCTCCCCCCCCCCTCCAACCCCCCAGGGTACTATCCTCTAAGCATGGCTTGTACCTTTCTTTCCCCCCTGGGCAGTTTTACAGAGGTGGGAATAGGGGAAGAGAGCGAAAAATTGAGGATTGTAAGAATTTTTGGGGTATTTTTGCAGGGGGGAGTTGGGCCGGGGCAATCACATGGGGTGTGGAACGGAGCAGAAGGAAAGGGGAAAAAAGCGACCATAAAAAAAAAGAGAACCTCCTCAATAAGAAATTTCCGGGGATCCCAATTTTAGGGGTTTTTTACTTCAAATTGGTTCAAACGCTGTATTATATTTACTTTAATGTGAAGTGACCGGCTGGGGTCTGACCCTATGTGGTCCTATAGGGGGTTTTAGGTTTTATTTGGGATTAGTAAAGTCACGTACATGTGTCCCCGACTGTAAGATGAGGAACACCCGACCCGTGATAGGAGTTACACTTTCTTTTGCGGTGTTTTTTTTAGAAGGGGGGAGTGCGTGCCAAGGGAAAAGGGAGGAGATATTGTAGTGGACTTTGGGGGAGATATTTATTGGGGTGGGGGCGATATTGTATGCGGGGGGAGGGGGAATTGTAAAAGGGGCTATTGGGGGGAGGATATTGTATGGGGCGGGTGGGGGTGGATAATGTATGTGGGTGGGGGGGATAATTAGCGGGTGGGGGGGAAATTGTATGTGGACTATTGGAGGGGGATATGGTGGTTTGGGGGGGAATTTTATTGGACTATTGGATGAAAATTGTATTGGGGGGGGGGGGTTTGGGAGGGGGGGGGGGGGGATATTGTATTGGGGGAGGGGGATATTGTATGTGGGGGGAGGGGAATTTTATTTGGGCTATGGAGGAGGGTATTGTATTGGGTGGGGGGGGTATTGTATGGGAAATATTGGAGGAGGATATTGTATGTGGGTGGAGGGGGAAATTTTATGCGGGTGGGGGGATATTGATGTGGGTGGAGGGAATTGTAAATTTGGGGGAGGGAATTGTATGCGGGTGGGGGGGAATTTTATGTGGGGTGGAGGGGAATTTTATGTGGTGGGGGGATATTGTATGGGGTGAGGGGGTATTTATGCGGGTGGGGGGGAATTTTTGGGGGAGGGGATATTGTATGTGGACTATTGGAGGGGAAATTTTTATGTGGGGGTGGGATTTGATGTGGGCTATTGGAGGGGGATATTGTATGTGGGGGGTTTGGGGGAAAATTTGTAAAGTGGGGGGAGGGATTTTTGTGGGGGGAGGAGATATTGTATATGTGGAGGGGGGTAAAGTATTTGGGGGGGAAATTGTATGTGGGTGGAGGGGGTATCGTATGTGGGTGAGGGGGATATTATTGGGGTGGGGGGAATTGTAGTGGGGAGGGGGAAATTTTTGTGGGTGGAGGCGGATATTTATGGGATGGAGGAGGTATGGGTGGGGCTACTTAGCCCCGTGCTATTTAAGTTAACTGACAGATGTGTGACTACATTGAAATACACAATACGTTTTGTTTTGCACACTGTTTATTGGAAAATTTGGGCACATTTCCGCCAGAGGCCGGGAAATTTTCATGTACATAGGGGGGGCCCCCCAAACAACTCCCCGGGGGCCCCAGACCCCCCAGTCCGACACTGTGTTAACTAGGCTGTCAGGGGGAAATACGGGGCCAATTCCCCTTTTAAAGGCAATCTTCTAGCCCCTCACTGAAGTTCTAGCCTGAGCAGGGGGACCCCTCCAATTAAGTGTGGCTCTTAGGGGTCCCCACAGTCATAACCTTTTTTACCATCTCTTTTTAAATCTAAAAACGCAATCTGGATACTGGGGAAAAAGCATTTTCCAATGGGAGTTTAGTACCCTCTGACATTACTCCTTTAATAAACTGTTCCCCCGTGTTCTGTCACTTTTTTACTTTACAGATCACTTGTATAATAGCATGAGGGCTTCTTAAACTTTAAAGGGATAGCCTTAAAGATTCATGTACGCGTCTCCCCGCTAAAAAATCTCATTTTTTAATTTTGACACAGTTCTGGTACAAAAAATGGGGCTCTCCTCAAGGGCTTTCTCCCCCTTTTATTTTCTGTTGAGGGGCCCTGCTTTACTTCCCTTTTGCAGAACCCTTGCAGCTGGCCAATCATATTTCCACCTTTTCTCAGGGGAACTGGGGACAGTCTAAACTGGGGTAAGATTTTTCTTAAACCTGAGGCTGTTGGGTTTCCCCCCTTTTAACTAGTACCAAGGGGCTCCCAAATAGTAAGGCATTTTTTTGGCATCTTGTGCTGCAGCGCAAATCCATAGTGGTGGGCTTTCACCATTCTCCTACTGTAGACATTGCATTGGGGGTGTTTAAAACTGTAATCATTCTGCTTACCCCTCTAAGTGTATGACGTTACACGGGGCAAATAAAATCTTCCCGGGCACAGAGGTAATTGAATCCTGTTCGTGGGCGCCAAATTTGTAATGGGGGTTGTGTGGGATAAAGAGGATCCCCGTCGAAGAAGATCAAAAAACATAAACTTTTCGGGGGAAGTTACTTCACAGTCAGATCAAGTACAACGCAGTTTCTTCCTTTTTACAAAAGGGCTCACAGCCCCTTAGTCCTCCCCCTCTTTTTTTCATCAATCTCCCTCGTTTCTTGCCATCCCAACCACTCCTCTGGGTGCAGGCAGCACCGCCTCCCTGGCTCCCTTTACTCCGTTCCCCCCCGTCCCACCCCCCAGATGCCCCCTTTCTGAGGTGGTTCTAACAAATTAACCCTTTACTGAACCTTCACCACATTACTTAACTTTACAAAGCACAGTATAGTCATATTTACGAAACAACATATAGAAACTTCAACACTTAGTGGGGTACCACCAAACTATTAAAATTAGAATGCCAAAAGGGCTCAAGCTGGGAAAAGTGCAAAGGGGGCATTCTTTACAAACAAAAATTTGAAGTAGAAAATTACTATTTCAAAAAAAAATCATTAACAACCAGTCAAAGTCTGGACTATATTTTTTATTTATTTTGCATAATACTGCCCGTTCAAAAATTTGGGTCACCCAAAATTTTTTTGTTTTCCCTGAAAACTGATACTTTTATTTTTAAAAAGAGTTTCAAAATGAATAAAATATCGTCCAGACATTGACAAGGTTAGAAATAATGATTTTTATTTGAAATAATAATTTTCTACATCAAACTTTGCTTTTGTCAAACAATGCTCCCTTTGTAGCAGTTCCAGCATTGCAGACCTGTGGCATTCTAGCTGTTAATTTGCTGAGGTAATCTGGAGAAATTTCACCCCATGCTTCCAGAAGCCCCTCCCACAAGTTGGATTGGCTTGATGGGCACTTTTTGCGTACCATACGGTCAGGCTGCTCTCACAACAGCTCAATGGGGTTGAGATCTGGTGACTGTGCTTGCCACTCCATTACAGATAGAATACCAGCTGCCTGCTTCTTCCCTAAATAGTTCTTGCATAATTTGGAGGTGTGCTTTGGGTCATTGTTAGAGATGGGTGAATCGATTCTAAATTCGTTTAGAATTTCAGGAAAACTTCTGCACGAAGCCGAAATGTATGGTGATTCGCAGGAACAAAGCGTCTTTTTTGGTAAAATGGCCGCGAGCACATTGCGTGATTTCGGGCAGAGAACTCTGGGAGGAAGAAAGGAACACCCTCAATGACATGTGCAGACATGAAGCCAATCAGCGACCAGCGGGCTTCTGTGATGTCACAGCCCTATAAATACGGACGCCATCTTAAATTCTCACACTTTTCACTGTGTGTCCTGTCATATGCATCCTGCTGAGGCTGCTGCTGCTGCTGCTGCAATATATTGCACTCGTTATAAAACAAACTCATTTTATCAGCGATTGGGGGGAAAGACCATCACAAGTGTGTGACATTTGCACACTTGTTACTCAACCAGCGTTGTTATTTTGTTTTAGTTTGTGGGGTATTCTCCCTAAAGTCTAGGGTGGGTGTACTTCTGTCCCATATATGCCTCAATTATATCTGTTTGTTCTGAATGGTATTTAATACCCAAGGCTTAATTTAACCCCTTGATTGTGGGTTAATTTGCACTAAAATACAGGGTGTCTTTTTTATTTTGTCCCATATATGCCTAAATTATATCTGGTTTTTATGTATGTTATTTCTTACCAAAGGTTTAATTTAATCTCTTGATTGTGGGGTAATTTGGACTAAAATACAGGGTGTCTGTATTTTTTGGTCCTATGTACATCTAAATTACATCTGGTTATTCTGTACGATATTTCATACACAAGGCTTAATTTAACTTCTTGATTGTGGGGTAATTTGGACAAAAATACAGGGTGTCTGTATTTTTTGGTCCTATATACGCCTTAATTACATCTGATTTTTCTGTAGGGTATTTCATACCAGAGGCTTAATTTAACTTCTTAATTGTGAGGTCATTTGGACTAAAATACTGGATGTCTGTATCTTTTGGTCCTATATACGCCTAAATTACATCTGATTGTTCTGTACGATATTTCATACACAAGGCTTAATTTAACCTTTTGATTGTGGGGTAATTTGGACTAAAATACAGGGTGTCTTTTTTTTATTTTGTCCCATATACGCCTAAATTACATCTGGTTTTTCTGTAGGGTACTTCATACCCAAGGCTTAATTTAATTTTTTGATCAAACAGTATGTCAGAAAGAGAGGTGGCAGGTCCTTCACATGCGAGTGGCAGTGGCACAAACATTCCTGGAGCAGGCACAGGTTGCAGCACAGTAAGGGGACGTCGCAGCAGGGGTGACTCGCTGAGGCCAGAACTGCCGATGTCATCTAGCAACCGTGTGTTGTCCAGCAACCCAAGGGTTCTTGATTGGTTGACTAGGTCATCCACTTCCTCCCAGATGACATCTGACAACCCCAGCCAAGAGTCGGTGAGAACGTCAGACACAACCCTTAGTTGGCATGGCCCAGGAGCGGGTAAGTGGCCCTCACCTGTCCTCAACCCGCCTCTGTCCCGTTCGGTTCCCTCAGCCAGAGATCTACTATGTGGTCGGAGCTCAGCGCCACTATACAGCGAGGACGAACTCTTTGAGGACAGTCAGCAGCTTATTGGCAGCGATGAGGTGGGGCACATATCCACTGCTTCTTTCAGTATGCGGGAAATTACTGATGTGGAGAGTGGCACAGGAGCTTATGTTGCAAGCAGTCAGGCTCTGCATACTGAGACCGTTGAGGAGAATAGCAGTGACGGGCAACACACAAATCGATGACGATGTAGCCGATCGTACTTGGGAGCAAGGGCTTCATCATCATCGTTAGGAGAAGAGGGTGTCAGCTTGCGCGTCAGGCAGTGGCGCAGCCAGCAAGTCGGTAGTGTGGCTGTGAGTCAGCAGGGTGGCAGAAGTGCGAGATTGGGAGCCAAACGGCCATAGGGTAGAAAACACGCTTTGCAGGTCCAAGAAAGTAGCGGCGCAGGGGCTCACTGAGGCAGCGGCGGTAGTAGTCACCTACTCGACGGTGTGGCAGTTTTTTGCTAAGACACCAGAGGATCTGAACATGTGTATATGTAGAATCTGTGGGCAGAAAGTGAAGTATGGCCAGGGAGCTAACGTTGGCATCACGGCCCTGCGTCAACACATGCAGTGTCAACATCCAGTGGCCTGGGAGAAACGTGTCTCAGATGTGGTGGTCCATCCTGCCGCCGCAGCAACAGCAGCAGCACCCAGTGGCACGCATTCCATTGCAGTCAGTCAAGGCTCCACCACCTCTGCCGAAGGAAGCTGTTTGTCTTTGACATCATCTACCTGTCCAGATGCTCCTGCTCCTCGCCATTCATGGTGCCAACAGTCATTCACCGAGGCGATTGCCAAGAGACAGCAGTATGCGTCCAACCATCCTAAGGTGCCGAAGCTGACCGTGCTCCTGTCCAAGTTATTGGTACTGCAGTCCCTTCCTTTCCAAGTGGTAGACTCTGCACTGTTCAGAGAACTAATGGCTTGTGCCGAGCCGGGTTGGAGAGTCCCAAGCCATTATTTATTTTTGAAAAAGGCAGTACCAGCCCTGCACAAATATGTAGAACAGAAGGTGGGCCAGTCCTTGAGCCTATCGGTGTCTTCCAAGGTGCACGGCAGCGCGGACGTGTGGAGCTGTAACTACGGTCAGGGACAGTACATGTCCTTTACGGCCCACTGGGTGAATGTGCTTCCTGCCCAGCCACACCAGCAACTTGGACAGGAGACACCGCTTTCTCCTCCACGTTGTCAAACTGCTGATCCTGCGCTAATGTCCTCCTCCTCCTCCACCACTACCTCAGCCTCCACAAGTCTAAGTGCTACTCCATCATACCACATGTGCAGGGCACAGCGGTGTCACGCAGTTCTTTACCTGGTTTGTCTGGGCGAACGAAGTCACACAGGGCAGGAACTGCTCCACGTCATGCAACAAGAAATCAATGTGTGACTTTCTCCGTGACAACTGCAAATCGGAACCATGGTGACAGACAATGGAAGGAACATATTTTCCGCGCTGCACCGAAGAGGGCTGACCCATGTGCCCTGCATGGCGCACGTGTTCAATCTGGTTGTCAAAAGGTTCCTGGAGTCTTCCACCCATCTGCAAGACTTTCTAAAAATGGCCAGGAAACTGTGAATGCACTTCATTCATTCTTACAAAGCCAAGCACACCCCCTGCAGTGGCAGAACACCCTCCCCCAACATAGGCTGATATGCGATATTTCCATCCGTTGGAATTCCAGCCTTCATTTATTAGACTGACTGTATGAACAGAGAAAGGCCATTAACGATTTTTTGATGATCCAAGCGGACAGGAGCACTCCCCTGTGTAACTTCAATGTCAGCCAGTGGCAGCTCATGCGTGACACCTGCCATTTGCTCAGACCCTGGCTTGCCTCGGCGAACAGTCACACAGGGGAGGAACTGCTCCACGTCATGCAGCAAGAAATCGATGTGTGGCTTTCTCTGCGCCAACTGCAAATCAGAACCATGGTGACGGACAATGGGAGGAACATGGTGTCTGTGCTGCACCGAGGAGGGATGGTCCATGCGCCCTGCATGGAGCACGTGTTCAATCTGGTTGTGAAAAGGTTCCTGAAGTCTTCCACCGATCTTCAGAACATTCTGAAAATGGCCAGGAAACTGTGCATGCATTTCATCCATTCCTACAAAGCCAGGAACACCCTCCTCGAGTTGCAGCGGCAGAATGGCCTCCCCCAACACATTCTGGTATGCGATGTTTCCACCCGTTGGAATTCCTGTCTGCACATGTTGGACCGTCTGTATGAACAGAGAAAGCCATTAACGATTTTTTGATGATCCAGGCGGACAGGAGTACTCCCCTGTGTAACTTTGATGTCAGCCAGTGGCAGCTCATGCGTGACACCTGCCGTTTTTTGAGGCCATTCGAGGAGGCGACGTTATTTGTCAGTCGCCAGGACTACAGGATGAATAACGTCATTCCACTGCTTCATGTCCTGGAACAGATGCTGCAAAATCTGTCTGGTCAGGGGACTGGAGACGTGGCAATTACATCTCAGGGCCGCGTGAGTCCAGTGGGAGCTGGACTAAAGGAGGAGGAGGAGGAGGACATTGGAGCACAAGCAGTGTCTGGCGAAGTGAGTGGCTTTTCTACTCAGATGACAGGAGAGGAGGAGCAGGAGCATCCGGAGGAGGTAGAGGGAGATGAGGAAGACGAGGCAGATGACCCAGACACACCGTGGCAGTATACAGTGGAGATGGAGGCACGGTCCCTCAAAGTCACTTGCGCAGATGGCCCGCAGCATGCTGATTTGCCTGGCTAGTGACAGCCGAATAGTCACCATCCGGCAGAGCGATGAATTCTGGTTCTCCACCCTCTTGGACCCTCGCAACGGTCCAAAAAGGGTGCCTTTTTTCCCCCTGCCGAGAGGGAGGAGAAACTCGCGTACTACAGAGAAATCCTATGTAGTCAGTTGGCCGCTGTCTATGTGCGCCATCGTCCATCCTCTGGCAGGTCTGACGGGGGGGTTCCTCATCGCTCATGTACCACTGCCATGGCTGCTGTGGGGAGGTGGGGGGGTAGGAGCAGTAGCAGCTCCATCAGCCTAAGTCTGGAGTCATTGATGAGCGGCTTCCTTCACCCGCCTAGTGAGGAGAGTACTCACCAACAGCAGCAGGACCTGGAGCAGACCCTGAACCAGCAGGTGGATGCCTACTTGGACACCACTCTGCCACCCCAGGTAGAAGATCCGCTGGACTACTGGGCAGCCAAACTTGATGTGTGGCCGCAATTTGCCAAGTTTGTACTGGAGAAGCTGTCCGGCCCGGCCAGTAGTGTGGCATCAGAGTGGGTGTTCAGTGCTGCGGAGGCCATAGTTACCCGAAGGAGAACTCGCTTGTCCACCCGAAATGTGGAGAGACTCACCTTTGTCAAGATGAATCAGGTGTGGATCACCAATACTTTGAGAAATGAGCCTGGATTCTTCTGGCTCAGCTACTATTCTGATGCTGCCACCCGCCTGATGCCACACATCTGCTGCTAACTGCTCCGTCTGCCACCCACCATCTTTATCAGGGACTGGTATTGCCACCCGCCTCCACACTCTGTCATTGTACCACTCTCTGACCTGTTGCTGCCACCTTCTCAACCTGTCAATTTCCACTCTGTGGTCTAGTGATGTTGCTGCCACCTCAACACTCTGTCATTGTGCCACTCTGTGGCCTACTGATGTTGCTGCCAACTCCACACTCTGCCATTGTGCCACTCTGTAGGCTAGTGATGTTGCTGCCACTTTCTCAACCTGTCATTGTGCTACTCTGTGGTCTAGTGATGTTGCTGCCACCTTCTTAACCTGTCATTGTGCCACTCTGTGGCCTACTGATGTTGCTGTCACCTCCATACTGTGTGAGTGTGCCACTCTGTGGCCTACTGATGTTACTGCCACCTTCTCAACCTGTCGTTTGCCACTCTGTGGTCTAGTGATGTTGCTGCCACCTCCCCACTCTGTCATTGTGCTATTCTGTGGTCTAGTGATGTTTCTGCCACCTTCTCAACCTCTCATTGTGCCACTCTGTGGCCTACTGATGTTGCTGCCACCTTCTCAACCTGTCATTGTGGAACTCTGTGGTAGTGATGTTGCTGCCAACTGACCACTGTATCACTGAAACACCCTTTGGTTTCCTTAGCTGTTTCCAGCCTCCACCACTCTATGATGTTGCCACTATGTTTGGTTTTCCCCTTCTTTTCATCGGTCAGAAGGAATGAAAAGGATCAGGATTGTCTGATGATTAGCTAGCCAAAAGCAGGAGTGGATACAGAACACAGAAGACATGCAAATATTCCATTTACTGGTCATCACTGTTTTGGATCAACTCCTGTTTGTATTTGGCTTTAGCAATACTGATGGATTATTGACAGACTGAAAGCGGAAACTGACGGATGAAAGGAAGGGAAACGTGATCAGTGACGTCAATGCAAAATTAATGCTGACACCCTCTACACGTTTCTACATGTATCAGCATTTAACAGAACAGGTTCTGTAATAATCTGTGGAATCATCTGATGTAAAATGAGTACACTCTTTGATGCTATTGTAGGATCTTGGCCCTCAGCTCGGTTCTTTCCAGCTGGCGCTTACATTACCTTGTCAGGCTGCGTTCCCACTTCAGTTATTTGGTCAGTTTTGCCTCCGTAACTTCCCACGGAAGTTAAGTGTGAAGCGATGCTAATAGCGGCTGTCATTTGCGTGTCATACTAAAACACAGCATTGTATGAAGACCAAAACACGCTCTCTGTGCATATTTGAGCATGGCACAATGTTCTACAACACCCTACAGGCTCTCTGCAGCCAGGAAATAGCTGTTTTTTAACGCGATTCGCCGCAAATAAATTTGGGTCAAAACAAATTTTGCCGACAAATTCTGCGAACTCGGTGTATCGAATTTTTGAGAAATTCGCCCATGTCTAGTCATTGTCCTGTTGCAGAATGAAATTGGCTCTAATCAAGCGCTGAGTGATAGCCTTCCTTATTCAAAATCCCTTTTACCTTGTACAAATCTACCACTTTACCAGCACTAAAGCAATCCCAGACCATCACATTACCTCCACCATGCTTGACAGGCACTCTTGTTAAGCATCTTTTCAGTTGTTCTGCGTCTCACAAATGTTTTTTTGTGTGATCCAAACAGCTCAAACTTCGATTCGTCTGTCCATAACACTATTTTCCAATCTACCTCTGTCCAATGTCTGTGTTCTTTAGCCCATATTAATCTTTTCCGTTTATTAGTCAGTCTCAGATATGACTTTTTCTTTGCCACTCTGCCCTAAAGGCCTGCATCCCGGAGTCGCCTCTTCACTGTAGACATTGACACTGGTGTTTTGCGGGTACTGTTTAATGAAGCTGCCAGTTGAGGACCTGTGAGGCGTCGATTTCTCAAACTAGAGATTCTAATGTACTTGTCTTGTTGCTCAGTTGTGCAGCAGGGCCTGCCACTTCTATTTCTACTCTGGTTAGAGCCTGTTTGTGCTCACCTCTGAAGGGAGCAGTACACACTGTTGTAGGAAATCTTCAGTTTCTTAGCAATTTCTCGCATGGAATAGCCTTCATCTCTCAGAACAAGAATCAACTGTCGAGTTTCACATGAAAGTTCTCTTTCTCTGGCCATTTTGCAAGTTTAATCGAACCAACAAATGTAACGCTCCAGATTCTCAACTAGCTCAAAGGAAGGTCAGTTTTATAGCTTCTCCTTTTGTATGAGTGATCTTCAGATCACTCAAACAAAAGGAGATCATTACACAGCATTGCTGCTGTCACCTGCCTCTACCCAGTGTTCTTTGTACTGCACTTCGACTGTCACTGTTAGTATGCATGTCAGGGGTAGTGACCTGGGGGTTCCTCGCTGTTTGTCTGGGTTTGTGGTGGGTTCTGGTGAGGACCGGGGGCCCCTTAGGGTATGTTCACATTGCATATTGGGGCGTGTACTGTACGCAGCGTAATACTCCGGGTGCTTTGGAATCAAGCGCTGATTAGCGCGTACTGCCAAAGCACAGGAGGGTCGGACCCCGTATGGTCCCATTGTCATGCATTGTTAGCAACAGTTGACATGTCACTTTTCTTCCCAGGTGTATGATATGATCATATTGTACGCCTGGGGAGACGAGGTGTAATTCATAGCTCTCTATGAGAGCTATGAATTACCGTTATTGCGGTGCGCATTTCGCCACGTATAAAGTGCAAATACACAGCAAAATGCGCATCGCAATTATGCAGTGTGAACATACCCTCAAACTGGTGTTGTCTCCAAACCACCATCTACGCTCATGATGGTCCAGAGGATCCACAATATCCAACACCTACCATGTTGGTGTATACTGACAACACTGGTCGTGACAACAATATACAAATATTTGCCAAGTAACAACCCTTATGTAGTTAATATGTAGACATTGTCACTAATATAGACAGATATAGATATTTTGTTTTTATAACTCACATGATCTTGTGATAGTACTCTCATTGGTATCCATTTGTTATATGATATCCTCTTGAGTGTCAAAATAAAGATGCAGGATTGGGTTAGTTCAATCTAATTCTCACGTTCTGGTAATAGGAAGGGATGTTAATTGCGTTTGACATTACTTCTGGTTACCATAACACTGGGCCTACACAACACTAACCCTAACTTAGGGTTAGGGTTACAGTGATGTTTGTGGATATTTTTGGGGTTAGAAAAACAATTGTGTCACAGGTGTCTGAAACCTAATTTGTTTATGTGGTAAAACTCTGACATAGACAAACAGTTACATCTACTACAGGTATAGGGTCACTCATTAAAGGTACGGAGCAACTGTATTATCCAGATTAAGACCATGGAGATACTGGATGTCTACAGCCTATATTCCCATTAATCCCTTCATGTTAAAAAAAACTTTTCTCTGTTCCCTCTTTTGTGCAAGGATGGAACATGATAGAATTTGTGAAACATAGTTGGCTTATATCGTGTTTAAACTGCTGATCCTCAAATCTGGATTCCAATATATATGCCAAACAAACATTATTAACAGGAAAATAGGTATAAAATATAGGTCAATCAGCAAATCTTTATTTGATACTATAGCAATAACAATATAGATGTAGCAGGTGGTAATTTCACAGCTAATACTTGTGGATGCATCATTTGCATTTACATTGCAATTATTAATTCAGAATCAAATAGAGTATTATAATTGAAAACAAAGTTGTAACCAGATGGTATTGTGCCAATGGAGGGGCATCTAGCAGCAAATACATTGTGTGATACCTGCAAAGTTGGAGTGCAGTAAATGTAACACTACTGGGTTTAAATATATTTTGTGGCAGAATGACCTCAGGCAGTCTCAGGGTTCTGCCACTAGGTGCAGTACAGCAGGATACCTGCTGCAGATATGCCACTGAAAATCTGGTTTTGGTGGGGAAATGAAACTATTTGGTGTCAGTAGCTATAGGTTGCTGACACATGTAGCTGGCATGGCTGCTATGCAGCTAAGTATGGGCTTCCTCTCCCGGAATGGTCATAGTGTTGGGTGGGAGGCCGCTCCTACATTCCAGTACCAGATCTTACTAGGCCTATTAAAAGGTAGTCACTCCAGGTGTCTGGGGGGGGTGGTCAGCTGCCTAAAACTGGGGGTGACCGGATCTGGAGAGAGACTCTGGCCCCCAGAGAATTGAGGGAAGCCATACTAAACCGTAAGAACACTGTTGTTTTGAGGTGCTGTGTAGTAGGCACCGACCTCGGGTCAGAGTTGTTGGTCACATAGTGGCTAGACGGCCTAGGGTTTTGTTTATATGTTTTGTTATATCTGTACATTTAACCTGTGCTTGAATAAAACTAGTCGAAGCCAGTGTCTAAAGGAGTCTGGTGAAAGAGTGCCACATCTCGAAGCGCCACAATCGTTCTACCAAGGACAACAATCCACAGAACTAAGCACGGCCCCAGGATGGACCAAGAAGGCATCTGAGAGCTAAGCTGCAGCTCACATATGGTGGAGGATGCTGTTGGCAAGATTGGCACAGTTGGCGCAAGAGTAGCGCAAATTGAATTGGGACATAAAGTGGTGCAAGTGAAGTCTCTGCAACAAGATTATATTGTCTGCATTATCTGTATCTGCAACCTGGATTTGGATTAATCTTAAACTTTGAAAAATAATTGTGACTACTGGGACATCATATTATATATTGTAAAGATATAGTTGGATGTTACACTTTTCCTCCATGTATTGTTAAAATGTCATACAGATCTATCTCTCTAATGAGTTACCTGTGATTTGTAAAGATAGAGTTATATACTAGCCTTTTGAATATTTCATCATAAATAGGCATTTTTCCATCGGTGTAGACTGGTACATATATGTCCCCTTTTGAAATTGGTAGGTATTTAGAGGGAAAATACTGAGTATAGTCTCTTTATTTTAATTGCATATTGTTGTTGTAATCAAAGCCGCAAGTCCCAAGCTATTGAAACATAGTAATTTAATAAGAGAGCGCAGCGAAGCGGTGCTGACATGGTGGGCAGAGATTCTCACACGATTCAGCATCTGAATGGAGCTGCTGGTGATCTAAACACTCCTCCATCCACGTCAGAGATGGAGGCATCTCTCTCTTCTCGGATGCCGGGTTCCGTACAAAGTACGCGCATGTGCGCTGTCTGATGAGAGACGCCGAACATCTAGACATGTGAGCAATGTCAGTAGATTATGGAAACTCGTCTCCACAGTCTTTAAGTGGGTATTGATTTAGGAATTTAGGCTCTGGAGTAACACTGTATCTATTTATTGGTGAGTATGATTTCATATCTGATGAATATATTCTTAACCTACAGACACTTTGATCGCATGTATGGGGGATTGAAACGGACACCTCCATTAAAGTGTATGTAAGAAGCAAGTATGTCTTTATTTGACTGAAACTAGTCTAAAGATTGGTGATTATAGTCTCTATGAAACTAGATGTTGATAAGTGGTGATGTGATGACTGTTTGCCACTTAAAGACATCTCTAATATACACTGATTAATTTTGAGAAAACATTAAATATAATATAGGCCTCTACAATACATTTGTGATGATCGTCTCTGGATAACTGGGGATCACATACAATGTATAAGATTTCCTATACGTGTACTTGCTCACACAATTAAAGATATCATACTGCCTTATGATACCAAATATATATATATGTGATATCTTGATGAACTATATATATGACCCCTGAGGAATTCTCATTCAATCTTAGGAAAGAAACGTGTCAGGTCTTTTCTAATAGTGTCACTTTTTTAGAGTGTATTAGGGTTCAGCAGTTAGGTTCCAGGTGGGGCCATCCTTATTGGGACGATGTCCTCACATATGTATTATTAAGGTAGTTAGTGTAAAGGGGCTACGAGGGTCAAGTTACAATTTCTGGTCATTAGTAACCCCCTTTATTTGAGTGTATACGGTGTTTTCCAATATAGGGCGACATGTATGAACGGGCTTTTCGGCTGTTTTTGGGAGTAACCTGCGCCTCCCGGCCGAACCCCCCTGTCGACGCAGGGATGCCTGTTAGGCGCAGATTTCACTACTTTCTGCTGGCCCGCATAAAGGGGGCGGGCAATGGGCCGCTGGGGGCGGGTGTAGGGTTCCGGGGCGGTACGGGGGCGCGCTCGAAAACCCCCGAGGCATGAAAAGGGGGGCTCGCCAAAGCGGGCCGGCAGACTGGTTTATTTTGGGGTTAAATGTCGGCGGCGGCAAAGTAAAAGCAAGAACGGACATGAGAAAAAAGATCAGAAGATCGAAAGAAAATCTCGGTGCTCCGCTCCGTGCGGATGGAGTTTGTTCCCAAAAAAATCGCCTTTTTAAAGGCAAAACTTGCAAAAAAGGCTCAACTCAAAAATAAAAAAAAAATTTAAAAAAAAAAATACTTTCCAAAAATCAAGAACGGCGAAATATCGGGAATTGGATATTAAAAATTCCGGGAAAAAAAGAAATTTCAAATTCTGAAAGTTTTTCTATTGGTGGGGCTTTTAAACCAGCCAATAGAATAGGAGCACAGTGAACCATTAAAACCTAGGGAGAACTATTGAAAATCAAATCAAAGGGGGGGAAAGTTCAAAATACATTAAAATGCAAAAAGGTTGATTGGGAGCAGGGGGGGCTTGGGTATCTGGGCCCAATCGAATAGGAGGACAGGGCCCCATTAAGTTGGGAAAAGTTTGAACCAAATAAAAATCAAAGGCGGGACAGTTCAAAATCAGTAAAAATACAGAAAAGAGCTGTTTGGTGGCTAGCGGGGCTTGGTATCCCAGCCAATCAGGGGGCGGGTATTTCTCCATTTAGTTTTGGAGAGTGGGCGCAATGAATCTGGCGCCAGCGCCCGTGCGGCAGGGAGTTGAATTAAAAAATCATTTTTTATTAGTGTAAAATATCCTCAAAAAAAGGGCTCAAACCTTCTATAAACATAAATAAATTTCAATCCCAAAACGCGTTTGTCGCGAGACCGGCGCTACATCGGGAATTGAATGAGAGAATTGCCGGGGAAATAC
The DNA here is from genome assembly GCA_025379985.1 of Phyllomedusa bahiana. Classification (NCBI taxonomy): domain Eukaryota; kingdom Metazoa; phylum Chordata; class Amphibia; order Anura; family Hylidae; genus Phyllomedusa; species Phyllomedusa bahiana. The sequence goes on from JAODAL010008936.1 coordinate 109,044, forward strand.
AGTAATTCAAATTCTGTAAGCTTTTTTTTATGGTCGGCATAACCCACCCAATTCAAATAGGAGCGACAAAGCACAGTATAACTATGGAGGAGAATTGACCCAATCAAATAAGAGCGACAAAGACCCTTTATAAGCTATGGGGAGTATTGACCAATCAGAATGGAGAAAAACAAAACCCCCATTATATCTATGGAGAAGTTTGGACCAACAAAATCAAACCCGGGGACATTTCAAAAAATACAGTAAAAAATACAGAAAAGAGCTGATTGGTTAGCTCGGGGTTGCCTACCCACCAAATCGAGGCGAGCTACTTTCCCTTGTATTATGGGAGAGGGGGCGCAAGCAATCTGGCGTCAAAGCGCCGTGCGGAGGGTATGAATAAAAAAATCATTTTTTAAGGTAAATCTTTTTTCTAAAGAGCTGAAATTCTCTAAAAATTAATCATTAAATCCCGAACAACCTTTGTCGCCGAGACGGGCTACATGGGGAATTGCAATAGAGGACTTCCCGGGAAATACAGTATTAAAAATGTTTAAAGCTCTTTCATTGGTCCCCCAAAAAACCACCAAATAGAAAGGAGGACAGGGGCCCCCATTCAAACCTATGGGGAGAATTTGACCAATCGAATAGGAGCGACAGGGCCCCATTAAAATCTAGGGAGAAATATTGACCAATAATATTAAAAAGGCGGACAGTTATAAACAGTAAAAAGGCAGAAAAGAGTGTTTGGGTTTGAAGCGGCGGGGGCTCGCCCCAGCTTAGCCAATCAGGGTGAGTACTTTCTATAGATTTTCTTGGGAAAAAAAATGCAGAGCAAAAATTGTTTGTGATTGGCAAGTTAAAAGAGGCGGTTTTTTTGGACCAATGGGAGGCAGCGACGTCCTATGGTTTTCTAATGAAATTGAAATAAAAATGTCTGGCCGAAATCAAATAAAAAGAATCAGAAGTTTTTCCCGATGTGTTATCAAATGAATAATAATATGGGGGGTAACAACAAAAAAATATTAAATAAATAAAATCAGGTTTTTTTCTTTTTTTTCGTTACCCCCCATACTTTTTGCCCTTTGGGTAAGAAATAAAGAAAAAACCCGATTTTTTTAAATTTAATATTTTTTTTCGTTCCCCATATTATTGTTCATTTTATATACACAGGGGACAACTTCGGCAGTTTATCTTTTTGATTTGGGCCCATGTACAGTTTTTTTCGATTGCTTTAAAAAAACCCATAGGAGCTCGCTCCTCTCCCATTGGCCAAATAAAAACCCCCCTCTTTTAACTTACCCAATCACAGAGCGCGCTCGAATTTTTTTTCCCCCCATGAACTCTATGAAAAAGGGAGCTCGCGCTCTGTTTGGGTAAGCTGGGGGCCCCCCGCCGCTTAAACCTTCAGCTTTTTTCCCCTTTTTCTGTATTTTGAACTGTCCCGCCTTTGAATATGTTTGGGTCAAATTTTTCTCCATGGATATAATGGGTCCCTGTCGTCCTATTCTGATTGGTCAATTCTCCTCCATGGGTTAGAATGGGCCACTGTCGCCCTATTCTGATGGTGGTTTATGCCGCCCAAATAAATAGCTTAAACAATTTAAAATTACTGTATTTCCCGGCAAGTCCCTATTGCAATTCTTATTTTAGTGTGGGTTCAGGAATACCTTGTTAGGGTTTTAACTGATTTATTTTTTTAAAAAAGGTTTCAGCGTTTATTGATAGTGTTTTACCTTAATAAAAATGGTTTTTTATTCCCAATCCAGCCCCAGGGGCCGAGGCCCAGATTGCATTTACCCATCTCTCCATAGACTACAATGGGAGAAAAAGCTCGCGCTCGATTGGCCGAGATAGCCAAGCCCCGCTAGCTCAGCCAATCAGTTTTTTTCTGTATTTTACTGTATTTCGAACTGTCCCGCCTTTGATTTTGATTGGTCCCAAAATTCTCCAAAGCTTATAAAAGGGTCTTTGTCGCTCCTATTCTGATGGGTTAAATTTTCCTCCCTGTTATAATGGGTCTTTTTCGTCCATTCTGATTGGTCTTTCTTCCCAAACTTATAATGGGTCTTTTTCGCTCCTATTCTGATTGGTCAATTCTCCTCCCTAGTTAAAAATGGGGGCTTTTTTCGTCCTATTTGATTGGCTGTTTTGCCGACCAAAAGAATAGGTACTGATTTTTTAATTTCTGTATTTTTCCCGGCAATTCTTTCTATTGCAATTCCCGACATGCGCCGGTTCGGGGACAAACGCGTTTTTCAGGATTTAATTTGGTTTATTTTTTAAAAAATGTTTCAGCACTTTTTCAGAGAATATTTTACAAATAATAAGAATGTATTTTTTATCATACCCATGCCCAAAAGACCTGACGCCTAGTTGCAGTGCGGTCTCAGCGACTACGCGTTGTTAGGGATTTAATGATTTTTTTTTTAAAAAGGTTTTCAGCGCTTTTTTGATGTGTTTTACACTTAATAAAAAATAGTTTTTTTTTCCTAATCCATGCCCCCACCGCTGGAGCCCAGATTGATTGCACCCATCTTCCATAGATACAATGGGAGAAGTAGTCCGGCTTGATTGGCTGGGATAGCTAAGCCAGGCTAGCTCAGCCATCAGCTCTTTTTTGTATTTTTTTTGATTTTGAACTGTCCCGCCTTTGTTTTGATTGGTTCAAACTTCTCCATAGGCTTAATGGGTCCCCGTCGCTCCTTTCTGATTGGCCCCAGATAGCCAAGCCCCCGTTGCCCAAACCTCTTTTCTCATTTTTACTGTATTTTGAACGTCCCGCCCCTTTTATTCTGATTATAATAGTTCTCCATGGTTTTAATGGGTTTACGTCGTCCTATTTATTTTGGGCCGGTTTCTGCCGACCAAAGAGAATAGCTTTCAAGAATTTGAATTAGATTTCCCCGGCAATTTCCAAGATCCGAATTCTTGAATTAAGATATTGGAAAGGATTTTTTTTTTTATTTTTTTTTTTGAGGTTTTTAGCTCTTTTTTCGGAAGTTGAACGCCTTTATAAGGCGATTTTTGATTATACCCACACCACATGTGGGGATTTTTCGTGTTCTCCAGCCGTCTCGCATCGGAACAGATTTTTCAGCGCCAGCCCTTTGCGCCTAAGCCCTTCTGGCCCCTGTCCCCCCTCTGTGCCCCACACACTGGCGAGGCGCAGGGGAAAAATTTCCCCCCCCCCAATATACCAAAACCCCCCCCCCCTCCACCCCCCCAAAAAAATAGGCGCAGCGCCGCACTGCGCCTAAGTCCCGCACTGCGCCCCACACACTGGGAGGCGCGGCGGACTTTTGCCCGCATGTTGAGTGCCACCTCGGGCGAATCATAGGCGCAGCGGGCATGCCCTAGGGCCGCATGCGCCTAAACATGGCGTGGCGCGGGGGACATTACATAGGATGTATGAGTGCGCCCCGGCCGAATAAATCAGGCGCAAATTTCCCGGAAAACTGAGGGAAAGGGCCCCCGACCGGCGAGATTCATACATTCGCCCTAGATTTATTTATAGGTTTTAACATACAATTAAAAAAATTTTATTTTACGTTTAGTCCAGGATTATTGCTATGAAATTTTCAGGAAAAAACAGTAGCAGAGAGCGCTCAGGTCTGCCCTGGAAGTCATGGCTGTCAGAGCTATGTGTGAAGTAAATGCAGAGTGTGAATTAGCTTCTGGAAAAATAACAGCTCCAGTTGATTAGCTCAAGTGCATCCCTAGAGGTCGTGGCTGATAACAGCTCAATGAACACAGGATATGTATGTCTGGGGGTTGACAGCAATCCTTAAAGTGACACTGTCAATACAGTTTCCTGTGCAGCTAATATGGTTGCCAGTAGCAATCGGATGCCCTCTGCTGGTGCTGATAAGGTGAGTGAGTTGCCTGGTGTGAACACTTAGGCTATGTTCACACGGCTAATTTGGGCGCAGATTGGAGCCGTACTGCGCGCCGAATTTGCGCTGCAGTACGGCTCCAATCCTTCTCAGTTATTACGGAAATCCACAGTTCTCATAGAGAACTATGGATTCCGTATCTTCGCCCCGCCCGGCGTATCCGCCGCGGGGGGAGAAAGTGACATGTGAATTATTTACGGCGTGTACGCGCCATAGATAATGACTGTCTATGGGGCCGGCGAGCTGCCGGCTCCCCGCCCTGCCCCGCTGCACGGCTGCCGGTGTAATTGCGGGGCGAAATCCGTCCCCGCAATTACGCCGGCAATAAGCCGTGTGAACCGGGCCTTAAAGTTTGATGCATCAGGAGAGAACCAGACAGATGATCACCCTGCCACTATGTGTGAAGTGTCTGGTTTCCAGTTGTTAAATGTGTTTGCCATTGACCCCAGGCAACGTGTGTACGTGATGGTAACATGCAAGTTACAGGTGCGCCCCTAGCGGTAATGGTGGACAACAGAACAAGTTGCACTAGTAATGTGTATTCAATGGTTGGTAGCAACATGAAGAGTAGGGCTACTGCTACACATTCTCATGCAGCTAATGTGGGGGATAGCCACCAGTTATCTTCTGCTCCTGTTGGTCCCAGAGAGCGGCTGGCATGTTCTAATGTGAACAGTGGCAGTGGGTTACATGGAAGGGAGAAGACAAACTGGAAATGATTGCTCTGCTGCTATACATAAGGAGACTAGTTAAAAGAGGGTGTGCCCAGACACTAGTGAGGTGTATGCATACATGGATGAGGCTTCAGATGATGATGAAGATTGTTCAGATGGGAATAATGAAAATATTTGTGGAAAGAAAACATGTGCGGAGGCAGATTTTATGTGCAGTATATGAGCAGTGTATTACAGAGAGTGTGTTCTGTAATGGAGATCCGGATTGTGGAACTGCAGAGCATAAAGAGAACTTTTGTCCTGTGACCTGTAGTCCAGCTGAGTTCACTTGCTCCAATGGATTCTGTAGGTCCAGTAGCTTTCACTGCAGTGGTCACAGACTGCAGTGACGGTGGTGATGGAAAATGTGAGATGCTAGACACAGCAGA
>JAODAL010008937.1:0-114012 GCA_025379985.1 Phyllomedusa bahiana
GACTAAAAGGAGGCCAGACTTCCCATTTTAAAAGAGGAAAAGAGGGCTGGGGAGCGCGGATGGAACTGGGGACTCAGTGTACCCCCATGAAGTGTTGCCTGTGGGAGTGGTAACCCACTGTCCTTCCAATATTGTAAATATTGCCTATGTCCAGACCAGGTAACAAGCCTGCGCGGGGCATTTTAAAAAGCATGATGAGTTATCCATTACTGCACCCTTGTGTGAACAAGCTGAAAGGGGTGGTAGCGTAGGGGAGAGAGCTCAGATTGCCCCTGGGGGTCATGGCTGTCGGGTATGTATTCAGTAGTCAGAGTGTAAATTAGCTTTGCAGAAATCCTGTCCAGCTTATAGACCAGATGCTCAAATGTGGCCCTGAGGTCGTGGTTAATGTGGGGGGAATCACAGGGGGGTGGGTCCTGTGGTTGGGAAAACCTTAGATAGAGTTCCCGGCAGTGTGTGTGAATTGTCTGGTTTCCAACTCAGTAAATGTTTCCCAAATGCCCCCGGCATGTGTTTTTGTAAAGGGGGTAACGTGCAAGTTGCAGGTGCCCCCCTTGGGGTAATGGTGGAAACAGCAAAAGTAGTGCAATAATGTGGGTCCAGTGTTTGTTGACCCCGTTTGTCCTGATGTGTTGCTTGAAAGGGTGGAGGAAAAACCCTGGAAAATGATTGCTAAATGGTGTGTATGAGGAGACTATGGTTGAAAGGGGGGTTTAGGTGGGGGAAAAAAAACACTTGTGAAATTTCTAAATTTGCAGTTGGAAGTGGCCGCTGTAGTGTGTTAGTGCTAAGAGAATGATTATGCTGATTTTTCAGATGGGAAGGATGAAAAACCTTTTTAAGGGAAAAACGTTTTTTTGCCAAGGCGATTTTGTTGTGCTGTCCTCGTCAGTGCCTTTTCAGAAAAGTTTACTGTGGGGGAAATCGGATTGTGCCCTGAGGGAAAGAAAAAGGGTGGCGTGGGACCCGTTTCCACCTGAAGTTTTGCTCCCAAAGGTTGCTGTGTTTCAAGTAGCTTTTACGAATGGCCCCCAAAGGTGCTGTGATGGAAAAAAGTGAGTGCTAGAACCCCAGCCATGGGTGTATGCGTAACCCTAGGAGGGGCAGGGGGGTGTTTGAAATTTTTCGGGGTAAAGAGTTGTCTGGTTCTGAGGCAACTGATAAACTTTTCCCAGAGGTTATGGAGGAAAATATTAGCCGTATCACAGAGGTGTTATGTCCAGTGATATGTGGTGACCTACAGGTGGTTGCTCTCAGAAGCCAGATGTCCGCTTCACCTACTGGTGTTAACAAGGTGACTGAGTTGCCTAATGTGAACACAGCCAGTTTGGGATATAAGTGGGAGAACTATAAAGATGATGGCTGGGCTGCTATGACTGATGTCCCATTTATAAATGTGTTGGCCATGAACTCCAGCGCACGGTGTAAACTTGATGGTGAGCAAGATATAGGAGTGTCCCTGATAGAGGTTGAGTGTTCTCCCTTAGAGACAGTTACAGGAGATGTGAGGGAAACATCTCCACACGTTGCTGCAGAAGGTCCGCTGCTAGACAGAGCTGGTAAGCAGAGGTGTAAACAGGGGAAATGTTTCCTCTGACACTAATGAAATTCCAAGTAATGTTGGCAGTGGGAACCCTGAAATTACTAGCATGCATGTTATGGGGACTACAGTGAGTCCTAGTGCAGCAGAAGTTATCACTGAGGTGGTCACTAAGATAGACCAGATGTCAGCTAGTAGCCAAGAGGCGGAGCTTCAGGATCCAGTGAAATTAGAGGATGTAGCTGACCTTAAGAAACAGGAGATGGTCAGCGAGGACCACAGGCCTTGCGATAAAGAGAGGTTTGGGTCTTATTCTGATACTGCAGACAAACAGGTAGCAGGTTGGGTCTCAGGTGCGGCCGTAGAGGCCATGATGGATAGTGACCCTATAGCGGTCATTACAGCTTCTGGTTACACTAGTATGATTGCTGGGTCCCACCAGTGGTCTGTTGCTTCTGTGAGACCCAAAATAGTGAAGACACTGCCCAGTGGGCAGAAGGACATGGTAGTCGGTGTTTAGAAGAAGGCTACCAGGTATGATAGCGCTGGTGTTGTAGTTGTCAGTAGTAGCCCTGTGAAGGTCAGTGTTTGGGCTGAAGGTGGTGACTTCAATGTTTCAGAGCAGGTATGCGTGGGGCCGCCTATGAAAAGTGGCCATGACCGGTCAGTTGCCCATTATGGGATGAGTGCATGGTATGAGCCCACAGCTGAACTGTACGTGAAAAATATTGTCTCTGCCCCTGAGGATGTAGGAGAGATGTTGCCCCAAAGTAGGAGCTTTGACCCCGGAGGAAGGGTTGTGCAGGGTGATCAAATCCTACGGCCTTTATCAAAGGGGGGGATATATGGCAGAGTGACCTTAGACGGTCACATAGTGCTGCCACTAGGTGGAGTACAACAGGTGTCTTGTTGCCGATGCACCACCGAGAACCTGGTCTCGGTGGGGGAAGCCAGCTATTTGGTGTCAGTAGCTGTATGTTGCTGACACATGTATCTAGCATGGCTGCTATGCAGTTATTATGGGCTGGCTTTTCCCAGGACGGTCATAGCGTTGGGTGGGAGACCATTCCCACATTCCAGGTCAGGCTTTTGGAACATTCCTGGAGACCTATTAAAGGCCTGTATACACTCAAACACTGGGAGAATTTCCAGAGAGAAAAAAGAGTGAATTCACTCAATATTAACCCTATTTTGCCATAGGCAAACTTGAACTCTTTTTCCCTCTACTTAACTTTTATTTAAGATCGTAAATACACATCTAACCTAAAGCAATTAAAACTTATGCAACTATCCTTTCTCCAAATCACAAATAAATCTCTATAATCCACTAATCCTAGGTAATACAATAATCCCTCACTTGCTGAATACAAAATTTCTCAATAGCACAATAAAGAAAGGGATGAAGCCCTAAATAAAGTGAATTTCCTATCTGATATTGAAACTAAATCGGGCAGGTATCCCTAGGATAAGGGGCCATTTCCATTCAATAGTAGTAAAGATGAATCCCTCTGTAGCTGGAACCAAGAAAGGATTTTGCTAGATTAAAAAGAATAGCCAGACCTCCCCAACATGTTTCACCAGAGCTCTGGCTTCATCAGGGGGAAGCCATTGAGAAATTTTGTTTAGCAGGAAAGGGGTTATTGTATTAACCCAGGATTAGGGATTGGAGAGTTTTTATTTTTGATTTGGGAAAGGATGTTTCATAAGTTTTAATTTTCTTTGGTTTGTTTTGAATTATGTGTTAAAAAAATTAAATATTAAATTTGATAAGTAGGGGGAAAAAGGTCAAGTCTGCCTATGGCAAAATAGGGTTAAAATTTTTTATTTAAAAAACCGTCTCTCAGGTAATCAGGGGGGGGTGGTCTGCTACCTGGGAGTGGAGCAAAGAGGGGTAGAGAGAGGGTTTGGGGCCCCATAGGGTTGGGGAAGCCTGTAATGTGTGTACGTGTTTTGGTGGTGGGATGTTAGATCATGACCCCGGTAGAGAGGGTCCATTTCTGTTTTTAGTTTGTGGGCCCGACGGCGGGTTTTTGCTTATTGGTTTTATTTTTGCCGGCTGATACTGTGCGTAATAAAACGGGGGAGTTTTAAGAAAGAAGCCTTTGTCAGAGTGCCATCCGTTTAACCAAAGCGGCGATCCGTGAGCGAAAATACCCCCAGCACGGCCCAGGAGGGCGTCCAGACGAGAACGAGTTGTCACAATTAGAGATGGGTGAATTTCTCAGAAATTCGATTCACCAAATTTTTCGGCAAATTCTTTTCGACCCGAATTTTACAGTGAATTCTGGGGGGGAAAAACAGTATTTCCTGGTTGCAGAGAGCCTGTAGGGTGTTTTAGAAAATTGTGCCCTGCTCAAATATGCTTTGGGGAAGGTGGTTGGTCTTTCAATGCTGTTTTTTTTAGACCCTAGATACAGCCGCGGTATAAATCGTTCAACTTACTTCTTAGGGAGACAGGGGCCAAAAAGACAAAAATAACTGAAATGGGAAAGCACCTGCAGGTAATGTCAGCACCAGTGGAAAGAACCAAGTGAGGGCCAAAATCCTACTATAATAAAATAATAACTTTTTTTTTCGCGCCAACATATTTCCGCCACTTTAAATTAAGGGGGTTTGCCCGACAAACCCCGAAATTATTTAGAAAAAAGTAGTCAAATCAGACAGAGGTGTGAGGGTCCGCTCCAAGAGCTACAATTATAGGGGGATGGGTGAAAAAAAGGGTAACAAGTGCTTTGGTTTTCAATGGTCCCCCCTGTTACATAAAAAATGGGGGGTATACAAAAGTGGTGAACCGGCCCTCCCAACCATACAAATTAAAAGATGGATCTATTTACTTCCCGCACTTTTGGGACCTGTGGGTGCCAAAGTGAGGAGGGAGATGTGTGACAGAATTTGGGGGGGGTTTAAAAATTAGGAATCTTGGTAGGCTTTTTAAGTTTTTTTTCAGACGCACTTAAAAATGTAAGGGTTTCGGGTGCCTGATCCCTGGGGTAAACAAAGAATGCAAAAGTGATTCCTGGAGCGGGACAGGTGCGACAGCAAGGGGGTCACGCAAGGCCCCAATTCCCGGGTTTTGGCATGTGTGTTGACGCCAAGCCAACGGTTCTTGAATGGTGATAGGTCATCCACTTTCTCCCAGATGACTTTGGCAAAAAAACCCGGGGTCGGTGCTCGTAAGACACAACCTTTAGTTGGGGTTGCCCGGGAGCAGGCAGGGGCCTCACCTGTCCCAAAACCCACCCCGCCCCTTCGGTTCAAGGAAATACTATGTGGTGGGGTTTCGCCTATCAGTAAGGTGAACTTTTGAGGAAGTGGGGGTAACCGGTGGGGGAAAATTCCCCTACTTTTGCGTAGCGGGCGTATGAAGGAAGTGGCAAAAGGGGGGGTTATGTTGCAAGCGGGCAGGTCTGTTCAGCGACACTGTTTAGGGGACAGCGGTACAGGCAAACACTAAACGATGGCCGTTGCAAAATTGGAGTAGGTGAAGAGCAGGCTGGGCAAGGGTTTTGGTGTCCTATTAAACAAGGATAAAGCCGGGGATTGATTTAAATTTTTCGATTTAAAACCGATTTAAATACGATTTAAAACATAGTCAGTAAGGCATTTAAATCAGGATTTTAAAAACAAAATTTTTACCTAACAGTTTTTGCTATTTTAACATGCAAGTAGATGAAATTTTTTTAATCACCCTTTTTTTTTATTTTTTTTCCCCAGTTTTAAGGGTTATTTTTTCATATTGGGACACCACTGTTCTGTTGTACTTTGGAAGGGAAAAAAAAAATCCTGACCTTTAAAAATTTAAATAGATTTTTCAACTGAAACAATAAAAAAAACATTACAGCATAAGTTTTTTTGCTTAAACAAACATCCCGTTTTTAACTAATATGGCTAAACATAATAACGATATATATAATTTTAAAACTTAACATGTCAGCCCAGCCGACACATGAAAAAACTAAATACTACTGGCCACATGCTGTCACTCTGTAGCTCTCACTTGTCAGTCATCTTCATCATCTTCTTCCTTCTTTGTTCCTAATCATAATCTGGAAAAGAAAAAACACAAGCAACACTTCCTGCTTTATTGGGTCACCAACCGATTTATCATTAGAATGAATGAGTCCAAAGAGAGAATACTCTCTTCAACGGCTGCAGAAGAAGCTACTGCTGTAAAAGCATGAAATCATTACTTGAACAGTCTCTAAATCCAAGCGTTAAGTGACTTCCACCAGTTTACGGAATGTGACCTTCCTTACAATCATCTTCAGCAAACATATATTATTCTTGAATGGTTCCCCCTTAGCTCTGAAGTTTATTATAGTTGGCATTAAAGATGGCCTGATTGCTGGATTACCCATGTTATACAGCTGAACTCCTCTTCCATCAGCACTTAGCGTTTGACCCTGATAGTGGATATGACAAAATTTGCCAAAAAAATGGAGCTGGCGAGTCAGTGCTTGTCCCATTCGTTTTTTACTGCTTGTACTTTAATTCTGTCCATGTGTAAGTTCTGACTGTTTTTAAGTGTTCCACTCAGTTCCTATACCAAATTTCTTCAACACATTCCGCAATAAAAAACACACAGCTATTTATTCGTATTTTTGCTTTAAAAACTTGAGAGATGGGTTCAGGAAACTCAAGCATATGGTCACACATTTCATCTTAAGCCCAATGTTGAGGATTTGGCCGTGACAGTGCCATCATATTTTATCTCGATTTTCTCACAATCGTGTCATCAGCAATAGGCCATTCTTTTGAGATAACAGCTCAAAACAGTCCACCACAGAGTTCCATAACATCTTTCGGGAGCATCTAGTTTGGTTCCACCCATCCTTTCCAGAGCTGCTGCAGCAAAATGGATTATTACGGAGAGTATTCAGCAAGTTCAACAACATTAGCCTTTATTTTCTGAACAACTTTAGTCTTTGGCTATGAGGTGCGCAAAATGGAGCACTGCACAACACATATGTTATTAGCAAGCTTTGTATTCCCTACCCAGCTCCTCTAAATCTCTTCTCATCTTGGCTATACGTTTGCAGCATTGTCAGTGACCCAACTGCGTACTAGACATTGTGCAATTTTTTTGTTCACATGTCGTTATAGCTTTTACTGCCACTTCTGAAGTATTCCTGCTGTGTGTGCAAGATTCACAGACGTATCATGGCACTTTTGTGCAAGGACAGGCGACTTTACCTTCTTCTGTATATGTTATACACAGCACATACAATAGGATCATTGTGGACATTACTACCACCCATCAATAACTAGGTTAACAATTTACTACCCGCCAACACAGCTGTTGCCATTGCTCCAATTGCTCTGTCATACCACGGGATCCAGCATTTCCCTGCTAACTATCAGCTCGGCTGGGTGGACTGTATCCTGGTCTCAGTGACTGAACCAGATTACATCACAGAAAACACAGGGTCCTCAGTCAGACGAAACAGAAGAGTTCGTGCATAAATACAAACTAGGCATTTTTTCATCAATCAACATCTTTTCTAATCTCTCACATTCTTAACACACAAACCTATCTATACTAGGTATGAGAGAACATACGAGGCGGCACCCACACCCAATAACACAGCTTCAAACTCTCAACAATCTTCCCATTCAAAAAGCAGTCCTTACATTCCTGTGGTGCCTCAGCTCCGCAAAAAGCGGACATGCAATAATCCATATACAGGAGAAGGACAAAATCAGGAAGCGGACAACTCACCAGTCTTCGTTCTTTTACTTTTATCCAATGAAATAGATATCCGTAGGACAAGCACAATACGATCCTAGCCTACGGCCGGTGCAACCGCAACACACGCTTTAGGTCAAGCATGCGTGAAACCGGGCCAAGCTAGGATCATGGTGCACTTGTCCACGGATATCTATCATTGACTAAAAGTAAAAGAAACGAAGACTGTGAGTGCACGCTCTGATTTTCTTCTCTCCTGTATATGGACAAACCTACTCTTTGGGGTTTCAGAGGTAAAAGTTTTTTCTTCCTTTTTGTGTGATGGTGATAGTGGCGTGGTCTGTCTGATGATGATGTGCTGCTAATGAAGCACTCATCCTGGAAGGATAACTCTGAAACTAGTAGACACAGGATGATAGCGAAAAAAAAAATAGAACCAAAGACGTTAGAGGAAAAAAAGAAGTAAATAGGAGAGAAAAGGAGGAAAAGTAAGAGAAACAAGAAAGATAAGGTATTTAAAATTGGGGTATTATATAATAAAAAAAAAAAACACACCCAACACGATACACCCGCTTCCCACTCTTCACGGTTCCTTTCCCCTTACCACTGCGTCCACCATCCCTTACCTCCCCCCCTGCACGATCACACCCGAGCGTGAGGATTCTTTCGAAATAACCAGGAACAAGGGCGTGGGAGATTCGAACTCGGGCTCCTCTCACCTACGCGACGCCCACTGGGGCCCCTCCTCCCGGACCGGTGGTATAACTCGGCTTTGAACGCGCGTTTTACGCCGCGGAGTATTTCCGGGCCTGTGCTCCCCCCACCGTCCCTCCCCCTAGTTCTCCCACACCTCGGCCGGACCTTCTGGCGCCCCCTCCCTGCTACGGCGCCTCCCTCCAACTGCCCCCGGCATACCCTCCCCTGCAATCACCACCGCCGGCTCGACGCCCCCCTGCCTCGCACGCATCAACCTCCCCTGTCGAAACTCGCGCACCCCAGGTCTCCATACTACGCCCCCCCGCGCTCGGCCACTCCATAGTCGTGTGGCACGAAAACCCGCCTCCATGCCTAACCCCTCACCCCCCCCAGACCCAGCAGGGATCACACTTTTCATGTATTATCACCCCATTATCAGCTTCCTTGTACCCCCCCCATCCACATGCCCCTGCTCCACAGGACTATTATAAGTCTTCACCTCCCCGTGAACCCCATAGCCAGTACACCTGCGTACCATCCTCCAGCCACGAATTAATTTTTGTCCTCCCGACCTGACCGTTCAGTCTTTAGCACACACTCACGACTTCAATCAAAATGGTTTCCCCACCTGCCGATCCAGCCTGTTCAGAAGTGTTTCTCTTATGGTCTTAACATACCACCCCCCCTACTCATGATAAAGTTCCTACCTATCGCAAGCCACCAGGCTGCATCTCCTTGTTGCATCGTATGCATCTTTCACCCGCCTGCCTGACCTTACCGATAGGCGAAGGGAAGCTCCTTAAAATAATCACACAAACAGGAGTCCTCTTTTAACGCCTGCCTGCCATTATTAGGAAAGAAATTTAATAAACCTCAGATCGTACACACAAACAGATTCCAGAACTTGTCTGTCTGTGCTATGCTGCACTATTGTGGCTCAAAGTTTCACTTTCCACGACATCTGATTCTGACTTGCCCTTCCTCCCTCACACACTTAGATTCACATCTCCTTCCTTGTGTATGTGCAGAGTCTAGCTCCACTCCCAAACAATCAACATATTGTCTAAATTCTTGGACTTCTAGGCACATGAAGGTTGATTCTGTATTCATCGGTTTTGTATAACAATAGATAAAGGCGGCTTTTTCTCCACCCACTGTTCATGTTGAACATTTTTGCTGTCAGAATCGAAGAGGCTGGGACCTCTGCGGAGTAAATTCAGTTTTTGAGAACTGCGAAAGTAAAGCGAGCGTCGGTATGCATAATATAGGAGAGAAACTGCCCCCTAATCCTACAAAAAACCTTTGGGGAAGAGCATGGCATTGTGAATGTTACACCATACAGTTTTATTTTAACTGGTTAAAAAAAACTCAGCTTTTATCTCATAAAGGGGAAAAAACCTTTGGATGGTAAAATTTTTTTCCGAAAAGAAAGTTATTAAAAAAAATTTCCGTTTTTAAATCAAAAAAACCCGATTTTTTTTAAAAAAAAATCGATTTTTTTTTTTTTAAAAAAAAACCCCTTTGATTTTTATCCCCCCTTGGATAAAGTCCCCCCAAAAATGAAAAATTTCACCCCCACTCCATCCCTCCTTGCCCCCCCTTTAAAATCCCCTTGGGAGGGAAAAGTGGGCCCTAGGGGGTCACCTAAAGGACAAACCCATGCCCCGGCCCCTGGAAGAAAGGGCTTCAAAATCATCGGGGGGGGAAGGGCGGGGGTTTTGGGCGCGTCGGCAGTGGCGAGCCAGCAAGTGGGTAGTTTGGCCGGGAATCAGAGGGTGGCAGCAGTCCCAAAAGGGTCGCGGGGCCAAAACGGCCCAAAAGGTCCCAAAAAAGTAGCGGCACAGGGGCTCACCGAGGCGGGGTTTGGGAAACCCGGTCAGTCAGTCCCGGGGGAGGAGGAGGAAGGGCACTGGGCACAAGCGTGTCTTGGGGAAAAGAGTGTTTTATTTTTCAGGGGGACAGGAGAGGAGAAGGAGCAGGGGCCCGAGGATTAGGGGAAGGGGCGAGGAAGATGACCCGGGAATTTTCCGTGGCCCGTATTTCGTGGAGAAGGAGGCAGGGAAGTCCCTTTAGAAATTTATTGTGCAGATGGCCCGCTGCATGCTGGGTTTTCCCGGCAAATGGGCAGCTTAAATTGCACCATCGGCAGGGGATGCTTCTGGCCTCTCCACCCTCTTTGGGCCCCTCGTTACTGGTCCCAAATGGGGGCATTTTTTTCACCGGCCAAACGGAGGACCCAAAATAAGTACTTTTAGAGACATCCTGGAAAGGAAAATTTTTGGCTTGGGGTGCCTATCTGGCATGTCATCTTAGCAGGTCTGACCGGGTGGTTCCTTTAGGTCGAATGGTTTCCCCAACTGCCCGGGGTGCTGTGTTGGGGGGGAAAGGGGGGTTTTAAAAGCAGGGATCGCCCCCCTCACAGGGGAACCTGAGTTGGGTTTTTTGGGTGAGCAGCTTTTCTTTCCCCCCTACTGATTTAGGGGGCCCACCAGGGAAACAGCACCTGGGAGGAAAAACCCTGACCCCTGGAAATTTCCGGGGTACCTGGCCCCAGCTACTATTCTGAAGTGCCAAACCCCCCCTGATACCCCAATCTGCTGCCCGTGCTCCCTTATCAAACCCCCCATCTTTATCAGAAAAATGGTATTGACCAACCCCCCCCTCCCCACTCTTTTATGGGGCCCCATTTATGTAAAACCCCAAATACTTTAGGGCTCCTCTGTTTTGCTGTTCTCCAGGCTATTTTCACCCTGTCATTTTTGGCTTGATGGTTTCTGTTTTAACTGCCACCAACCCATTTTTTTCCCTAGCTGCCGCCCCCCTCCAAAAAATTTTTACAAATTGTGGCCCCCTTCCGGGGGGTGGATTTCGGGTTGGGTGTTTTCTGCCCCCCACCCCCCAAAACTGTTTACTTGTGGAAGGGCTGGGGGCCTACTTAAAGCTACTGCCAAAAGACCCCCCCTCTCTCAGTCGATGACCCTGTGGTTTTTTTTAAAGCTGTTTTTTCCCCCCTTTTTAAAAAACTTATGACGGGTTTCCCCTTTTGTTTTTGGGTTTTTCCCCCTTTTTTTTAATCTGTCCAAGGAATGGAAAAAAGGGCAAAACACAACCCATTGTGTTTTGGAGAGCCGTAAAAGGTAGTAAAGACCTGGTCCTTTTTTTGTATCAGGATTGTCAGTGAGTAGGTTTGCCCCAAAAAGAAAGGGGTAGATCAAATTTACAGAAACATGGGAATATTCAATTTTAAATTTTTTTTTGGATCAACTCCTGTTTTTTTTTTGGGCTTTAGCAATGAAGGATTATTGACCAATTGAAAGCGGGGGAAAATGAAGGATCAAAAAAATGGCAAAATTTTATTATTGAGTCAATGCAAAATTACTGAAGGGCACCTTCTTAAATCTTTTTTGGGGGGGGCCTTTCAAGTATCAGCTTTTTAAAAGAATCCCCAAAATAATTGAAAAAAATTTACTTTTTTCCACAGGGGGCCCAAAATCCCCAAAAGGGTGTTTGGGTGGATTTGAATGTTTTTTTGGGTGAAATCCCCAAACAAATGGATTTGAAACAGAAAATGAATTTAAAATTTAAATCTTTACCACAGTTAAAAAAAAACCCCCCACCTTTTTCTGAAGTTGTTGGGTTTTGGCGTGTATTTTGGCAAAAAAATACACACACCCGTATTTTCACTCAAATCCCCCACAAAACAAGAGGGGGAAATTAACCTTTGGTTTTAAAATAAACTACAGAATGAATGAGATTTAAAAATTTAAAACGTATTTTGGGGGTTAAAAAAAAACACACACCCTTTTATTTTACTCCCAAAAATTTCCCCCCCAAAAGAGGTTTAAAATTTAAATTTTTGGGTATGAAATACCCTACAGAAAAACCAGAGTAATTTAGGCATATATTTGGGGCAAAAAAAAGACAAAAATTTGACACCCTGTATTTTAGTAATTTTTGTCCTAATTCCAAATTAAAACCCCCAAAAGAAGAGGGTTTAAATTTTAAACCCCGGGTATGAAATTTCCCTACAGAGCCCCCAGATGCCAAATTTTGGCATATATGGGGGGCAAAAAAATAGGGACACCCTGTATTTTTTGTCCCAAAATTAAACAATCAAGAGGGTTTTAAAAATTTAAACCCCCGGGTATGAAAGACACTAAGAAAAAAAACAGAAGGGAATTCAAGCCCTGTATGGGGCGAAGTACCCACCAAACCCCGGTATTTTGGGGAAACCCCCCAAAAATAAAACAAAAAGATAAAGCTGGTTGGTAACAAAATTTTGGAAATGACCCCACACTAGTAAAGGTCTTTTCCCCCAGTCGCTGATAAAAGAGTTTGTTTTATGAGTTCAATATACTGAGGAGCAAAAGCAAAATGTTATGACAGGCACACAGAAAAGAAAGGGGAGAATTTAAGATGGCGTCCGTTTTTTAGGGCTGTTACGTTAAAAGAAGCCCCCTGGCGCTGATTGGCTTCATGTTGCACATGTCATTGAGGGTGTTCCTTTCTTCCTCCCGAGTTTGCCTCATGCCACCATGTGCTAGCGGCCATTTTACCCCCCAAAAAAAAAAAAAAGAAGCTTCGTTCCCTCCCCAAGAAACCCTAAACTTCGGGTTTGTCAGAAAACCCAGGTTTTCCTGAAATTCTAAACGAAAATTTCCCCTTCGTTAAAAATCGATTTTTTCCCCCTCTCTATCACAATGTAACCCCTACATATACACACAAAATATATTTTTATTTTAAAATGGGAGCTGGGAAAAATCCCTTTAAAATGTGTTTCCCTTTTAGCTAGGTTTTTTTTTTGCCCACACATGGCAAGAGGTAATAAAATTACATGTTCACCAAAATTACCTGGTCAAGTGGGGGTAAGAGCCATTTTTTTTAAATTTTCGTCATCACTAATGTGGTTTGGGCACCCATTTAAACGTTAGTTTTGGTGCGAAACCCAAAAACCCGGGAATCGGGTTTTTCTGGGGGTAAGGAAAGTGTTGGGTTTGGGGGCTTACTCTCCTTTTAATTTTCCCGGGCCCGGATTAGCTGGCCTTTTTAAAATCACTATTCACTGACCCAAGGGATTCTGCTTTGCAAGGGAAAAGGAAAATTGACCTGGACAGGAACAAAAATGGGAAATTCAGGAGCAGGTGTTTATTTGGGGGTACTATTTTCCTTTTTTTGCTTGGCACAAAAAGCTGTATGCTGTAATACCCCGGGTTTTTGCTTAAAAAAAAACATGGGAGGGGCCGGGTTTTTTTCCCCCAATTAAACTTGTTTGTGTGTTCTTTCTATATTGGGACTTTACTGGGGGTCCCCCGAGAGGTGCAGAGTGCAGTGAAGTCTCCTTCTCTTATGATACTATATACACATTTTTATTACATGAGGATAATACATGGCCATATATACTATTAGTATCGGAGGAAACCATGGGTCTATGTTTTTAAAAAGCATATGTCAGCACTGATGGGTCCCGAGAAGCAGAGGAGGGGGGAAATGTTTTAGCTCGGGCCCTTTTTTTGGGGAAAGTACTTTCAATAAAACCCTAGCAGCTTTGTTTCCCCCCACTTGCCCAGGTATGAGAGAAATTCAACATAGTAATATGATATAGATATAGCAAAATATATTTAAAAAAATCAAACACTTTATTTTGACATACAATTACTGCTTATTTTTTTATTTTTTTTTCTCCATTTTAAATGTTTTTTTTTTTGGGGGGGTTTTCACACTCCCCTTTTAAGGGGCTAAGCCCGTTTTGGGATTTAAGAACCATGTCTTTTTTTTAAGTCGACTGTCACAATATCCGGGGACTTTTTAAAAGCTTTTTTTCCTATCAAAGGATTTTTTGAGACTGTTTTTCCCCCGTGACACATTGTTTTATTCAATGTGTTTTTAATCAATTTTTTGGGCAAAACAGTTTCCCTTTTCCTTGTGGGAAAATATAAAAAAAAATTTTTTAAAAATTTGCCATTTTCCCAAAATTAAAAAAAATTTTTTGTGTTTAAGACAGATACAAAACCAAAAAAAAAAATAGGGAAATTTAAATTAAAATCTCCCATAAGTCCCCGTTTTTGTTGGCAAAAATTTTTAAAAAAAACCGGCCCTGGCTTTGAGGGGGGCCCGTAAAAGTTAGACTTTTTCCCCCTAAGGGCTCCATGAAAAAACCCCCAAACCCATCAAGGGAAATTTAAAACAACCCTTAGTTTTTTTAAACCCTTTAAGGGAAATTTATGGGAAAAAAATTTAAATTTTTAAAAATTTTAATTTTTTTGGGAAATTTTTTTAATTTTAATACATTTTGTTACCTTGGGGGCACAAGGGAAATAAGAAAAAAAAATGCAAAAAAATTTTTGATTTTTCCTGATTTCCCGGCCTTTTTAGAAAATATCCCCAAAATCTGCCTTTGTAGCTTTTGAATCAACCACTAGCCCCAGAATAGGAGGGGGCAAACCCATTGGACTTTGGGGGCTCATTTTTTATTTGGATTTTTTTTTAGGCGCCCTTACAGTTTTTTCAGATCCCCAAGTTTTTCTAAAACTTTAAAAAACACCCCCAAAAAAGTCATCATTTGGGGAAAAAATTAAACCTTTTTTAGGAATGAGGGTTTAAGGGGCAGTTTTTAAAAAACCCCCCAGGGAAAACACAGATTTAAATTTTTTTTAATTTTTGCCTTGGGCCGGGTTTAAAAAAAAAAAAAAAAACAACTTC
Organism: Phyllomedusa bahiana; assembly: GCA_025379985.1. Lineage (NCBI taxonomy): Eukaryota > Metazoa > Chordata > Amphibia > Anura > Hylidae > Phyllomedusa > Phyllomedusa bahiana. The sequence goes on from JAODAL010008937.1 coordinate 14,622, forward strand.
CATTTAGGGCCGGAAAACAAGGCATTTTGGGGCCCCCAGGCAAGTACGACCAATGTCCCCCCCCCCCCCCCCCCTCAAAAAAAATAAAAAATTTAAAACTGGCCCTAAAATTTTCAGGCGTCTATAGGGGGCCCTATATATAATTTTAAAATATACATTTTATTATATATATAAATATATATAAAATATATATATATATTATATATACATACCCAAAACTTACAGGCAAGGGGATGGGTGGGGTGAAAAGGAAAAAATATATAGGGAGACAGGGGATAGGGTTTGGGTATATGGGCCCAAAAATTATAAGGCAAACAGGGGATAGGGGAAAGGGGTATAGGGGACATATATAGGCATGGGAGGGGCATATAGTAGGTACAGGGCCATTTTAAATATAGGGAAACAGGGCTTTGGGAGGCTACCAAAATTTTCTAATTTTAAATAGGGGCAAGGGGAGGGGAAAAAGGGGGCCCCATAAAAATAGGGAAGGCAGGGCTATAGGGGCTAATATGGGGGCATGGGGAAAAAAGGGGCCCTAGATATAGGCAGGGAGGGCTAAAAAGGGGCCAAAGATAAAGGCCCGGAAGAGTATTTGGGGGCCAAAAGCATAAAAGGGAGGCAGGGCTAAAATTGGGGCCTAGATATAGGGAAACATGGGGTAAACGGGGCCCTAGCAAAAGGCAGGAGGGCAAAAAGGGGCCAAAGATATAGGCAAGGGAGGGGTATTAAAGGGGGCCCTAGAAAGAGGCAGGGAGGGCTAAAGGGGCCCCTAGATATAGGCCCCGGGAGGGCTAATGGGGCCACAGAATTTGGCCCGGCAGGCTATAGGGGCCAAAAGTTAAAAGACAGGCAGTGGGTTATGGGGCAAAATTTTAGGCAGGCAGGGCTATAGGAGCCATAGATAAAGGCGCGGAGGCTAAAGGGGCCAAAAGATTTTAAAGGCAGACAGGGCATTTGGGGCCATAAAATATTTGGGAAGGGGAGGGGTATAGGGGGGATAGATAAAAAAGGAAGGGGGTATAAGGGGGTCAATAGAAAAAAGCAGGCAGGGCTAAAGGGGCCATAGAAATAGGGCAGGCCAAATTTCTAAAGGGGCCCCTAGAAAAGGCAGGGAGGGCTATAAGGGGGCCAAAAGATATAGGGAGGCCGGGCTAAAGGGGCCACATATATTTGGGAGGGGAGGGCTATAGGGGGCCCCAGATATAGGGGAGGGAGGGGGTATAGGGCCCCTAGATCATAGAAAAAAGGGAGGGAGGGATAAAGGTGCATAGCTATAAAGGGAGGGAAAGGGTTTTTTTAGGGGCCATAGATAAAGGCAGGCAGGGCTAAGGGGGGCCAAAAGATATAGGCAGGCAAAAGGGTAAAAGGGGCCCCTAGATATGGCAGGGAAAGGGGTATAGGGGTACAAGGTTTGACAGGCAGGGCTAAAGGGGGTTTGAATAGGAGGTGGATTTGGGGATAGGAGCCAAAAGATATAGGCAGGGGCCATAGGGGCCATAAAAATAGGCAGACAGGGCTATTGGGGCCATAGATTAGGAAAAGGGGGCTATAGGGCCATAGATATAGGGAAAGGAAAGGGGGGGGGTTAAGGGGGAAGGGAAAATAGGCAGGGAGGGAAAGGGGGGCCCTAGATTAAAAGAAAAATGCAGGGGTATAGGGGCCCCTAGATATAGGCAGGGAGGGCTAAAGGGGCCCCCCCCCAATATAGGGAGGGTTGCTATAAGGGGCCACAGATAAAAGGCAGGGGAGGGCTTAGGGGGCCCCAGATATAAAGGGAGGCAGGGCTAAGGGGCCAAGATCAAAAAATAGGCAAGGCAGGGCCCCAAGGGGGGAAAAAATATAAAGGGGGGCTATAGGGGGTAAATATATAGGGAAGGGGGCTATAGGGGCTTTGATAAAAAGCAGGCAGGGCTATGGTCCACTCCCTTTTTTAAAATGGTCAAATCACTGAGTTGGGCAAAACTTACGTAAACAGTCCCTTTACCGACTTAAAAGTTTTTTGGCTTTCCTGAAATGCAAACGCTTTTATCGGGGGGGCTGCTGGTTTTCTTCCGGGGGCGGGCCCCCCCTTACTCCGCGGGGTTTCGCCGTCCCGCTGACACGGGCGCCCCTTTGCAACTACGTGCCTCAGTTCTATTTTGCCAGGGGCCCGCATGTTTTTCCCTTTTGTGGGGAGCGGCCGGGGGGACAGGGGGGGGGAGAGTTTAATTTTGTCAAGACCCGTTTACTATCTCGACCGCTCCGACTCTATCTCCTGCCGCGCCGCTGCCACACCCGAAAAACAATGGGGGGGGGCCCGGGAATAGAAAGGGGGCACAAGCTTTTCGCCTTTTGCTCAATTTTTTTTAGGGGGAAAACCGCCAACGCAGCAGAGTAAGTGGGGGGGCCAGAAACTCCCGCTGCCCATAACAGCGCCTGCAGTTTAGGCAGCCGAGCTTTTTTAAGTCGGTGAAGGACTGTTAAACAGTAATGTTTGTGCGCCCCCACGTGACAGGCAGAGGTGGCGCCCTAGGCCATCGCCTACCTCTGCCTACCCATCGTCCCGGCCCTGCTTCCAGTGCCGTAATGGAGTGAGCGGAGCGATGAAGATCCCGAAAACTCACCACAGAGACGAGTCATACGTACCTGACAGCGGCGACTTTTACAATGGGCGGCGGGTGGAGAGACCAGGAGACGATCAGATCGGCTGGGGAGAAGTATCATAGGTGCAGGAGAATGGAGAATGCCAGTCGGCACACATACGCCAGGCAGGCGGCGGCAAGTGCGTGACACAGGCACAGGAGGACAGGCAAACAGGCATGTGGGTGTTTCCCATATCAGCCTACAGAGTTAATGAAAGGAGTGCTGGGTGCTGGAACTACTCCTATGGGCTCCAGGTTAATAACGGAGCAGATACAGCCGCATTGAATTTTGGCGCCACTCTCTCCTGCATGGCGGCCATCTTTTCCCTGTACCTCTAAGGCAATTGCCTGCTTAATGCAACGATACTGCACCAATGAGACAACTGCAATTATAAATAAAAGGGGAGACACACAGAAGGAGCAAACACTTCAGTCCACTGGAAGATAGACAGAAGCAATTCGCTCAAGGTAATTATATAACACTCCAACAGGTTTCTTGACCTATAAGCCACAGACTGTGCATACGAATGTCAAAAAATGATAAAAGAGACATTGCCCATGGGCCCACTTTACTATTAGCGCTCAACATAATCATCAGCACAAAATAAAAAAAAAATTAAAAAAAGACATTCCACGTTGAACTGCTGCAACATTGCATCTAAGCACTTAACAGATAAACTATCTGCTCCTGCATTTCTCCCTTCAGGTGTCTGAGACTATGGCTAACAAGCGGTAAGCTTCATCTTTAAGGACCCCGTGTTTTCTTTTGTTGACACATTCGTTTTTCCCACCTTGCCTTCCCAGAGCCATAACTTTTTTATTTTTCCACCTACATAGACATATGAGGGCTTTTATTTTGCGGGACAAGATGTACTTTCTAATGGTGTTATTCACTGTACTATAGAATATACTGGGAAACTGCAAAGGAATTCCAAGTGGGACAAATTGTGAAAAAAAAACGTACTTTTGCCATGTTTGCGGGTGTTTTGCTTTTACGGCGTTCGATCTTTGGTAAATATAATGTGCTATCTGTATTATACAGGTTGTTAAGCATCCGGCAATATCAAACATGTTATGTTTTGGACCGTAAAAAAATTCCAAACATTTTTTAAATTTGCACAGCGGCGCCATTTGGTGCGACCAATAACTTTTTTGTACTAACAACTATGGATTTCAGTGAGGGTGCATTTTTTGCAGGCTGAAGTGTACTTTTTATTGCTAGCAGTTTGGAATGCATGCGACTTTTTTGATCACTTTTATTACATTTTTTAAATGACGTAAAATGAACAAAAACGCAATTTTGGCGGTTGGAATTTTTTTTTCTTCTCTGGTGTTCAGCGTACGGGATAAGTGATGTTTTATTTGTATAGCTCGGACTATTTCTGACACGGCGATACCAAATATGTGTAACTTTTTTTATTATTTTATTGTTTTTATTTGTAAAATGGGGAAAGGTGGGTGATTTAAACTTTTAATACTTTTTTTTGTACTTTAAAACTTTATTTCTATTTTTTTTTACTTTAACATTCAATACACCTATGGTGCTTGACCATTAGGGGGCGCAATCGTTAATAAAGTCTAATGCATTGTATAGACAATGCATTAGACTGTACCAAGATGGCGGTTTCCCCACTTCCGGCTGCAAACCAGGACATGGCAGTGGCGGAGGCCTTCACAAGGCTCCCCGCTGCCATGTCCAGGCATCGGATCACTGCAGTTATGCTGCAGCGATGCCGATCGCCCTGAAGATCGGTGCCGCGGCGTCCAAGGGGCTTAACAGCGCGAGCGGGCAGTGTACCGGCCGGGTGTTAGCTGCGATCAGCCGCTAACTTTTCGGCCTTACAAACTATGAAACAAACTATGAAACTATAAAGGTTACATTTGTGCACGAGAGATAGTATCCACCAACTGGGATGAATTATGTGAGTGCTTATCTTTCATACGAATAGTCACATACAATGTGAAGGGACTACGATCACTTAACATAGTGCTGTGCCACCTGAAACGTTTGAAGGCTGATGTGGCGTTGTTGCAGGAAACTCACCTGGACGTAGGGGACTTTCATAGGATGAAGCGACTTTGGGTGGGAGAGGTTGTAGTATCTTCAGTATCTCAAGAATATACTAGGACAGATGGGTACATCTTCACATGTGAAACGAGGACATGTCCATGTATGGTGTACATGGGACAAATTCGGGAGTTTCCACGTTTTTTGTTCAAAAGGATGTGATACCATACAAAGTTATTGGGGGGCGATCTGAACACGGTATTGTCTACCAAGGAAGATAGGAAATATGTAGATGCGGCAGGTAGAAGTGTGTCTAGACAAGAAATTCTTATCACAATCTATGTATCATAAGTGGTTAATAGTCTTGGAGAGTATTGCATCCGGAAGATCTTGTATTCCCCCATTTTTCACACCCACATTCTGCCTGGTCTAGCATTGATTACTTTCTCTTACCATCTACATTTTTAGCCTGAGTGGATCAGGTGTCGATAAATGACATGATAATTTCTGATCACTCACCCGTTTTGTTACATTTACAAGATCAGATTCCCAGGAGGTCGGAGTTTTTCTGGTGATTTCCAGGATATTTGGCCCAAGATGAAGAGTTGTTTTTACAATCCAAGATACAACAAGCGACAGAAATGCTCAGCGACAATACACTAGATGAATTCATGTCAGATTTAGGAGGCAAACATCCGTGGTCAGCTCTATATAAAATTTTACAGAATCCCAAGATTAAATCTACAAGAGAAACATTATTTAAATATTGGGGATAAGTGTTTTGCATACCAGAAATACATTCTGTGGTCCTTGGGGGTTGGAACAAGATCAGTAAACTGATAACTTGTGAAAGGTGGAAGGAAATGCAATTTTATTTTATACACAAGGCGATATATGGCTTTAATGTACCTCCTCATCCTTTAGCCCTTGATGGACTAATAGCTTGCCTTAAATGTACGATTTGGGGAACGGATATGATACGTGGCATTGCTCAGTTACTCAAGACTTCTGGAAACGATTTTTTTAATTTACTTAGTAACACAGGAGGGATAAACATAAATCTCAAACCAGAAGTTATATTGTTTCACAGCCTATCTTGGAGAAATGGTGAGACACTAACATGGCCTCCATAAATATGGTACTCAGTCACATCAAAAAATATATGCATATGAAAAAATAGTAACTGAACGTATGAAAGACTAGCAGTCTGACAGATTTTTTGCAAAATGGCAAATTTATTACACAATTTATGTCTGACTCGGAACCCTTTATAACTTCCAGTTGGTATTTAAAAGCTGACCTCTCAGTCACACTAGGAAGACTTCGATTTTTTCCAAGGAAACCTCTCCCGGTGGGTACTTCAGCATAATCTGAGGTTTGGATTGTGTGGCAATGATGCCTTTGGATTCATTGAGTTGAGTTTGGGTTCTTCCTCGCAGTCTCTCGCTATTAGCTATCCCAAGGTTATTCCCCTTCACTTAAAATATAATTGCATTTGCTCTGTTAGATAATGAGGCTTGAATGGTCAAACATCCTGGTCGTGGGCGCCATCTCTCTCTCTTCTATGCATGTAAAGTTCTATGGTTTATATAATATTCTATACTTAGTTTAGGATGATTATCCTTTAATTTCTGGGTTTCTACAGTACGGTTCTGTGATCACATGAGCCACAAAACAAGTCGATCCTGTGACAGACTTAAAACTACATGTGAGGGGGCGTTCCCTGGCTTCCTCTGGGTCCATACTGATTCGAGCCAACGCATACTGGTGTATAGGCCTCTCTGATGAACGTGTGTTCCCTGAGGAAGCTTGGGGCAGGTAACCAGTTTTAGGGTATGTTACTCTATTGGTAATGTCTATGTTTTTGACCCACTGACCAATGTAATTGTTTTCAGAGCTCTCTACTATACAGATGAATATGCACCTGACATAATGTTTATGTTGAATGACAAATTTTACATCGCCGTACCGCAACTTTGCTGTGCAATTTTACTTTCGGGAAAAATCAATAAAATATCTTCGGAAAAAAAAAATTATATACAGCTTTGGCACTTTTTTTTATTTTCAAAAGGAATGTTGGTGAAAAAGCGCCTCAAAATGTATTACTCAATTTCTTCCAAGTTTGTCAATAACCTACATGTGGGTGTTAAATGCTGTTTTGACACATTAAAAATTACATAAAATTGAAAATGTTCTAATTGTACCGCTGTTTTTTAGGTTTAATTTTTACAGCGTTTGCCATGCAGTACAAAGGACATAACTTTACTATGCAGCTTGGTGCAATTACAACAATTTCAATTTCATATAGTTTTTTATTTTTCACTTTTACACAATAGAAATGAGTTTGTAAAAAAAATAGCATTTTTATGTCGTCCTAATTTGACACCTATAACTTAAGGGTTTGTTTTTCATGGGATGAGCTAAAGTTTTCTTTGGCACATATTTGGGGTTCATTTGACACTTTGTTTGCGTTTTATCAAGGTGTTCGGGAAGCAGAATGGACAACATACAGCAATCCTGGTCGTGATCTTTATTTTTAATTTCTACAATGGTCACCGTATAAGTGAAATGTTAACTTTGCTTGATACAATTACAGCAATACAAAATATATATATTTTAAATTACTGCTTTTACACAACAAAAACACTTTTATGGGAAAAATAAAATATGTTTTGGCATCTACATAGTCTGAGAACCACAAACTTGATTTTTCTGTGTACTATTCCACTACAGTGCTTACAATGGAGACTCTCTGTGGGTCAGTGAGCCATGAAGTGGCTGTGGTTACAAGCTTGCTAAACAGTACTGTCATAGTTTGTGATTTTCCTCTGTTCTGGGATATGTGGGAAAATAAGCAAGAAACTGGTCATGAGAAAAGAGCAAAATGTAAATGTTTCTGAACCTGTTAATGCTGTGTCTATGTTACCAGGGCAACCAGATAATTTTCCTTTAGGCCGTGTTCACACGGCTTATTCTAGCCGTTATTGAGGGGCGGCTCCCGCCCGCAATACGGCTTGAATAAGGGCGGGGCCCGGGGGCGCGGCGGCGGCGGCGCTGCCCGCCGGCCCCATAGACTTGCATTATCCATGGCGCGTATTGCGCCTGGATAATGTGCATGTCACTTTCTCCCCGCCCGGCGGATTCGCCGAGTGGGGAGAAGCGACGGAATCCACTGTTCTCTATGAGAACTGTGGATTACCATAATGATTGCGACGGATTGGACCGGTACTGAAGCGCAAATCCGGTGCGCAGTACGGCTCCAATCCGCGCCGAAATAAGCCGTGTGAACACGGCCTTAGTGGCCCAGGCTGGGGACTGAGAGAAAACTCCCCCTGAGATAGATTTCTCAATTGAGGGTAACCTTAATTTAGTAAATGCCTGGAAAAGTATCAAAATGATAAAAGGTGTACCTCAAGAGTCATGCATTTAATTGGTATATCCATATTTTGCAGTGTGCAATGATTTACTTTACAGGATCAAGAAGATGCCAAAAGGGGTTGTTGAGCACCTTCTGGTACCCAAGTCTCATGTCCAAATAGTGTTGGATTTGGCTTATTCCCACATGTTGAGCAGTCACTTAAGGGAAGAAAAAAAAAAAAGAGAGCATGATTAGCAGAACTTCCTTTGGCCAGAGATTTATAAAGTAGTAAAGGATTTTTGCCAGTCATGTTCAGACTGTCAAGTTGACGCACCATGGCCAAATTTCCAAAACCCGCTGATCCCGCTACCCATAATTGAGTTTTCCTTTGAATGAATTGTTATGGATTTGGTTGGACTACTTTCTTAGTCTGCCAAGAATCACCAGCACGTCTTGGTGGTCACAGATTATGCCATCCTTTTCCCTTAAACAATACCATTCCAAAATACCTCCTCTAGGGTTATTTTGAAAGCGCTTTTCCAAATGTTCACCCGAACAGGGATCCCAAAAGAAATGTTAACTGACCAGGGAACCCATTAATGTCTAAAATTATCAAAGAGCTTTGTTGTTTGTTAAAAATTACATACCTGCATACATCCGTATATAATCACCAGCCTGACAGTCTAGTTGAAAGGTTCAATAGAATGTTCATCTTCTACTCTAGTTAATGTTTTTTGTTTGGGGGTGGGAGGGGTTCCACAAGCTTCCTCTGGGTTTTCCCCATTTGAGCTCCTTTATGGTAGACATCCCTGAGGACTTCTGCATATACTCAAAGAGACGTGGGAACAGGAGAGGGTACCACACACAAATGTAATTGAACACATAGCTGATATGCAGAATAGGATTGCAGCAGTAAAGCTGATTGTCCAATAACATAGGCAGCAGGCTCTGGAGGCTACAAGAATCAGAACCTTTCAGATGACAGTGTGTTTGTACTAGTACCAACTGTGGAAAGTAAATTTCTAGCAAGGTGGCAAGATCCCTACGGGATAACCGAAAAAGTAAATGAGGTGAAATAGAAGGCCTACCAGCCAGGGAAAAGGAAACCCCTCCATATTTATCATGTCAACCGAATCAAACCCTTAAAAGATTGAGAGATTGTGGCCGTTGTTTCTAAGCATAGGAAAGTACATAGTTAGGAGTGTATTACCAGCTATTCGTGTTTCAGATAAATTAATTCTTACAGTGAAATACAGAAATCATCTCTGCAGTACCAGGATAAACTTCTGTCATAAAGCATTATATTGTGACTGAGCAAGGTCAAAAGATAAACTTAAAACCATATTGAGTGCCAGAAGCTTGGTTGAACTTGATTGACACATGTCTTTTTTCAACCGTACTAACTATGTAACTAAGCAGGAGATTTCTAATGGAAGTTAAAAAAAAAAGTATATCTAGGGGTAATAGAGAGGTTATAAAGTAACTGATCAAGCCCGATAGTGGCTGGTGGGGAGAGTTATCTGTATACTGGCTTCACCCCCTCTATCCAAATCCCTTGCCCGCTCCTGTCACCTGCATCTCAAGAACATCTCCAGAATCCGTCCTTTTCTCATTGTGGAAACATCTCAAGCTCTCATTGTCGCTCTTATTCTTTCTCATCTTGACTACTGTAACTCCCTGCTTATCGGTCTCCCACTCTCCAATTTGTCCTGAATGCAGCAGCCAGGCTTGTCTTTCTTTCCGTTATACTGATGCCTCTACCATGTGTCAGTCACTGCACTGGTTGCCCATCCAGTACAGAATACAGCATAAACTAATCACTTTCACCCATAAAGCGCTCCACAGCGCTGCATCCCCATACATCTCCTCCCTCATCTCTGTCTACCACCCTGCCCGCTCTCTCCGCTCTGCTACGGACGTCAAACTACAGACCACAATCATCCGAACTCCCATGCCCGTCTTCAAGATTTTGCACGGGCTGCACCCATTCTCTGGAACATCCTACCATCAGGCACAATCCTAGCCTTAGCAGTTTTAAGAGTGTCCTGAAAATACATCTTCTTAGGCAGGCCTACCAAAACCCCTAATTGCTAACCCACACCTTCTATCACACACATTTCTGTCACTCCCTACACTAGGGCAATCACAGGCACTTATCTGTATATAGATGTACTGTCATGGTGGCAGGTTCACCCAATTTTTATGTAAACCACCCCATATTTATGAAACAAGGCTGGACCATTGTAAATTTAGCACTTCTCCCCCGTTGTCTCCCCCAGGCACCCTCATCACGGCAAGGACGATGGGTAGGCGAAGGTAGGCGACCGCCTAGGGCGCCACTTCATCCCAGGCAGAAGAGGGGGCGCAAGGAGGCATGGAGTGGGCTGAATTTTCCATTTGGGGAGCACGTTATGCCTTGTTTGCCTAGGGCACCAGAACACCTTGTCTCAGCCCTGACCCTCATAGATTGTAAGCTCTTGCGAGCAGGGCCCTCACACCTTGTGTCTCATCTGTAAGTAGCTTTCACTGTGTAACGTCTGTCTTTTGTCTGTAATTACACCCTCTACATTGTAAAGTGCTGCGGAATTTGATGGCACTATATAAATAAAGATTATTATTATGATACTGGCTGGTTGGGAGCGGTCTGTATACTGCCTGTGGGGAGCTATCTGTCTGTATACTGCCTGTGGGGAGCTATCTGTCTGTATACTGCCTGTGGGGAGCTATCTGTCTGTATACTGCCTGTGGGGAGCTATCTGTCTGTATACTGCCTGTGGGGAGCCATCTGTCTGTATACTGCCTGTGGGGAGCCATCTGTCTGTATACTGCCTGTGGGGAGCCATCTGTCTGTACACTGCCTGTGGGGAGCCATCTGTCTGTACACTGCCTGTGGGGAGCTCTCTGTCTGTATACTGCCTGTAGGGAGCTATCTGTCTCATACTGCCTGCGGGGAGCTATCTGTCTGTATACTGCCTGAGGGGAGCTATCTGTCTGTATACTGCCTGTGGGGAGCTATCTGTCTGTATACTGCAAGTGGGGACCTGTATATTGCCTGTGGGGACCTGTATACTGCCTGTGGGGACCTATATCTATATACCTGCTTGCCTGAGGAGACACATACACACACACACACACACATATATATATATATATATATATATATATATATATATACACACACACCTACCTGACTGAGGGGACATATATCTATATACCTGCCTAATTGAGGGGACCTATACACCTACCTAACTTAGTGGACTTATATACAATATATATATAGAAGTAAGGAGTTGCTGGAAAAGTGAGGATTCTAAGATATTTGTGTCTAAATCTGCAGGGATGAGTGTTGGTCGGGAGAAGTCAGCATGAAGGTGTGAACCGGATGGAGAAGAAAAGGTAAAGTGAACGACTTATTGGAGAAACGTCACTTGTGGGTCACTAAATGTACCTGAACTGTAATCTCTTACATGTGTGCAAAGTGTAATGGTTTATATTCAGTAATGGTGTGGCGGTATTATTCAGTTACTTTGTGTTGGTGATATGTGGCAGTATTATTTAGTCACTATGTGGTGGTGATATGTGGTCATGGTGTGGGGGTATAATTCAGTCACTATGTGGTAATGATATGTGGTCATTATGTGGGGGTATACTTCAGTCACTATGTGGTGGTGATATGTGGTCATGGTGTTGGGGTATAATTCAGTCACTATGTGGTATTTAGTCTTACTGGAAATATTGGTAATATTGGCCCTGGGATTCTGGTTTTGTGAAGTTTTTTGTGTCAGAATAAAGTTATGATGTTATCTCATCGGTCTGCATAAATTGAAGCGAGACTGGGTGGGGCACTGTACATATGGCGGATACAGCGAGGCAAAGTGGGCCCCTAAGATAAACTCCTCTGGTGGGCCCTAAGCACCCTAGTCCGACACTGAATAAACTGGTCAGTTCTTAAGAGTTCTTAGCGAAAAAGGGACTGAGTTCTACACAAGCAAGTGTAGAGACACATTGAATAATTTTTATAGAGGTGGTCTGCCCCCTGTAATTTTGGGGAGTACTGGCTGGCTGAATGTATAGGCGTCCTTTATGACTGTGTGCCACCATGGTGCACCACAAGTCTCTGATGGACCAAAACTCATGTAAGTCAAGGATTAAGGGTGCACTGACACGGTGCATTTTTTGATGCGTTTTTTGAAGAAATTCACAGTATTAACTACCGTGCATTTCTGCAAAAAAAAGCACCAAAAAAGCACACCGTGTGAAAGCACACTAAGGCTATGTTCACACGGCTTAATTGCGGGACGTATTTCACCCCGCAATTACGCCGTGTGTATGGGGGGCGGGGCGGGAGCGGGGCGGGGGCCGGCAGCTCGCCGGCCCCGTAGACATGCATTTTCTGTGGCGCGGATACGCCGTGAATAAGTAGCATGTCACTTCTCTCCCCGCTCGCCGTATTGTGCGAGCAGGGAGAGGAGCCGTAATCCATAGTTCTCTATGAGAACTGTGGATTACCGTAATGACTGGGACTTATTTCAGCCCGTAATTCGTGCCGTACTGCGCAAATTACGGCTGAAATACGTCCCAGAATAAGCTGTGTGAACATACCCTAAGGGTTATTCAACCTTGCTACTTTGTTTGCAGCAGCTGCATGGCAACTGCTCATGTTCTGAGCATATCAGTGACCATGTTCCTCATAATGAACTTGTTTAGAAGGGAGTGGTTGATTGCTAGATTCTATGAGCGACATGTCTGAAAATTGGCATCGCCGCGGCAGTTTTTTAGGCACATTTAATCAGTGTAAACTGCACCTGAAAGTACGATGCCTTCAAAAACCTTCTGTCGGTTATACCTTGCATAGTAAACTTAAAGCGCCCAAAATGGTGAATTGCGCAATCGAGGTGCATCTACTTATTGTGTATCTACTCCTTTTTAGTCTTATTTTGTAGTTCTAGTGATATTGTTCTGTCCAGAGGGATTCTGCCTAATCATTTTTGTATCCAGAGTCCTAGATTATTCTTTTATTTTTTGTTCCACCTAATCTTTTTCTATATGGGTTGGTTGGCTACTTTGTCAGTAGTCCTTTTGTTATTTTGGTTTTTCGTCTAAGTGTTTGCTGCTGTGTTCTGCCTGTAGTCTCTAAAGTAAGTCCCTTAAAGTAAGTCTCTTTTTAAATTTTGTATTTGATACATTTTATTCCCTGTGAATGCTTGTTAGCAACAATTCAATCCTATTTAACTCCTGGGGTATCAGAGTATTGTCAGCCGTTGTTAATTTAAGTTTAAGTTTAGTTCTGCTGTCTTATGCCAACCAGTGCGGTTACAGTCATAAATTACTAAGGCTATGTCTATACAGCATGAGTTAAAATACAGCTGAAAATCTGACTGTATTTTAACTCTGCTGTACCACAGTTTTTGGCACTGGTTTGAGCAAAAGAACTCCAGCCAATTTTCGGCTGGCCCAGTGCATTGAACTTTACCAGAAGATAGAACATGTTTAGAAATACTACAGTAGAAAATCTGTGCTGTGTAGACAACAACTTGAATTTTTTACTGTGGTCTATGGGGTACTGGTTACAGATAGATTTCAGCGGATCCTAAATACTGAAAACAGTGCTGTATAGACATGGCCTAAGGAAATCCATCTTGCTGAGGAGATAAGAGCAGACTTAATACATTCAGGGCAACGGCACATAAGAAGTCTATAAGGAAAGGAGGGGCAGAAAGTGAACATGAAAGTAAGAGAAACACACAAGCAGCAGCAGGGAGGACATTAAACAGCAGTAAGCAGCAATGTAGCTGAGTCCAGCACCAAGGTAAGATAAAACACTGTACAATCAGTATCATTTTGGATGCCTGTTTTTCTCTCCGTCTCTCCTCCTACTCCCCCCTTCTCAATTTCGTATACAGGCAGTCCCTGACTTACATCGTTCAGACTTACATACGTCCCCTAGTTACAAACGGAGACTTATGGGGTGTGGCCGACATCCAACACTGAGTCACGCCCTATGATAACCAAGTGCCAGCATGCCACAGCTGCACATGAGATACAGAAATCTTCTAAAAAAGGGCACAGACAGCAAAAGAAATATAAAAACTGGTCCCTGCACTATCCAAAACTAAAAAAATGTTTTCTGCTGGAAATACATTTAATAAATATACCTGGTCCGACTTACATACAATTTCAATTTAAGAACAAACCTACAGTCCCTATCCCGTTTGTAACCCGGGAACTGCCTGTATTCAGATGTAGTCTGATCACACACTAAAACAGGAATTTTATCTGTCCTTAACCTCTTACCACTGCAGCCAGTTTTGGCTTTTCTGACAGAGAACCATTTTTGAAATCTGACAGTTGTCATTTTATGCAAAAAAAACCTTTTTGACACTTTTATCTATTCATGTGGTTCAGAGACTGTTTTCTCGTGACACATTCCATTTAGTAAATTAGTAAGAAATTTTAGTCAAAAATCCTTTTTTTATTTGTGAAAAATCTCAAAATATCATGAAAAAGTAACCATTTTTAAATGTCAAATTTCTGCATGTAAGACCGTCATTCAACTCAAAATAGTTTATAACTAGCATCTACCATATGTCTACTGTAGGTTTACATTTTTTTTTTTTTTTACATTAGGGGGCTTTTCACATTTTTAAGAAAACTTGCAATATACATTTACATCTAAGAAACTACACCCATTTAAAGTATTCAAAACAACATTTAGGAAGTTTATGAACCCATTAGGTGTTTCACATAAATTAAAGCAAAGCGGAGATAAAACTTCAAAATTTCCCTTTTTTTCATATTAAGAAAGATTTATTGATAAACAAGGACATATGCAAACATCCAGGTGTTTCCAAAGAAGAAAAAATGCATCCAATATGTGCATTTAAAAATACAGATTGCAATAACAATGAGGGGAAACACCGCTATCACATAGATGATGGGTAAATGACTGAAAGCTACAACGGAGAGATAATACAGCATACATGATATGGTTCATGTGGAGGGTACGTGCCAGTCAAATTGTAGAGTGGTAAACAGGGCAGGAAAAAAAAAAACAACAGGCTATATAGATAGATCACACACAATGTCACATTAGGGGGAGGAGAGAGAGAGAGAAAAGAGAAAGTAAAAAGGGGGGGAGGAGAGTAGGTAACCCATAGAGCCGCGCTGGGCCATCCGGCCCTTCCCATGACTAGAACCAGGGGGGTACTGCAAAAGGGAGTATAAAAGAATCCCTGGCACCCACCCAAAGGACTAAACGTACAGGTCAGTCAGATCAGTAGTACACTAGCTAGCAAGTAATGGAGAGGTACAGCGGAGAGTCCTTAAAGAAGAGCCAGCTGGCCCAGGATCTACGTATTTAATTTATGTGCCTGCTCAGGGGTCCGTGCAATAAATTCCTCCATTCTCTGTATAAAACAGATCTCCGCAAACCAGTCTTTAAGGGATGGGAGGACGGATGATTTCCACCTCCTCGGTATCACTGTTTTAGCTGCCTGTAGTAGATGTTTAAGGAGAAACTTCTTAAATTTACTGACCAGCATGGGAAACATGAAGAGGAGCAATGCTTCTGGTGAATTGGGGATCGAAACCCCAGTAGCCTCCGCGATTACCTCAAGGACTGAGATCCAGCCGTAAGAGGCCTGAAGAAGTTTCCCTTGTGCTTAGTTTGGTTAAAGAAGTGGGATAGCTGTAAATACTGGAAGGGAGCTCCAGCAGATGCTGTCTTCCCATTGAGGATCTCTGCGAGCGATTTTAGTTTCCCTCCCGATGCTACATGGCAAAAGCATAACCGGACCTTCTTGGAACTGCCCAAGAAAGCATTGGAGGAGAGGCCTGGGGGGAAGTCAGGGTTGTCCGTGATCGGTGCACATGGGCCCTTACGATCAATGAGGCTGTGGGGTCCCTATAAGAATAGAGAGTGGACAGTGTTTGTTCCACACAAAAAGAGGAAGAGGCACTATTGTGGAGAGCAGGGGTCCAGACCCAGCGGAGCACCACCACGGAAGAGGAGCTCAGGTCCTCCGCCAGGTTAACCCAAAGCTTATGCCCCTGGTCCCAACTGAGGGCCAGATAGCGAACACGTTCTGCAGCCAGGCAAGCCTGCGCCTCCAGTGTCCTTGAATCTAGTAAGCGTGTCATATGCTATCCTCGGCTTCCGTGTGGACCAGATGAAGGAGCGAAAGCACTGTAACTCTCTTCCAGAATGAGGAGGGGATAGGGGTAGGAATGGTTTGGAAGAGATACAAGAACCTCGTGAGCACAGTCATCTTGAGCAGATTTATTCTGCCAAACCAGGATAACTCTTTCTTATGCCAGGCATCCAGATTCCTCATCGTTTGCCTCAAAAGTGGGATATAATTGTTCAGGAAGAGCTTACAAAGATCCTCAGAGATCCGGATTCCTAGATAAGAAATGCCCATCCTGGGCCAATCAAACGGGAAGTTAGACTGTAAAACAGCCCGGTCTTGCGTTGGGATGCCAACACCAAGGGCTTCGGACTTAGAAAAATTGATTCTAAAGTTTGACCAACTACCGAAGCCCTTGATCTCCGCCATCAGAACTAGAAGGGAGATATGGGGGTTCGTGATGTAAATCAATAAATCGTCAGCGAAAGCCGAACATTTGTATTCCCTAGACCCGATGCGAATCCCCTTGATGTCGGGGTTAGACCTAATGGATGCCATCAAACTCTCCATCACCAGAACATAAAGTAATGGGGATAGAGGGCACCCCTGCCGTATCCCATTCGAAATTGTGAAGGGGTAGTTGTCACGCGCCTCCCGACCCGGGACGAGGCTCACCTGGTCCAGGTGAATGATTGTGCGGAGCAACTGGTTAAGCCTATTTGCAATCAGTTTGGCATAGATTTTCAAATCCACATTCAATAGGGAGATGGGGCGGTAGATGCCACAGACTTGGGGGTCTTTCCCAGGTTTGGGGATGAGTGCCACATGCGCCGTCAGTGCTTGGGGGGGGGGAGGAAAAATGGTATCTGGTGAGATGGAATTGAAGGCAGTCAATAGTAAAGGAGACAGCTGATCTGGGAAGCTTTTAAAGAATTTGGCCATAAAGCCATCTGGCCCTGGGCTTTTCCCTCCTGGGAGATCTTTAATAATGGACTTTAATTCCAATAAAGAGAAATGTTCTTCTAATGAATGAGAGACAAAGCTGGTTTTCTAGACAGTAGTGAGGAAAAGCCCCTGACTGAATATACAATTTAGAGTAGAAAGCATGAAAGGCATGGGCAATTTCCCCCGTACAGTGCGCCACAGTATTTGGAGCAGATTTAATAGAGGAAATATGGGATTGCGCCATTTGAGAGCGAACCGCTCTGGCCAGCATCCGACCGATCTTGTTCCCATATTCGTAGAATTTGCTACGGCATATCTGGATAAAGCGGCCTCACAATGCCTCCAAGAGGTGCTTGACCTCCAAACATGCATCCTATAGCTCCCTGAGGGTGTTGGGGGGGGGAGAGGGCACTTTTATGAGCTGCCTCTAAAGAGGACATTTTGGCAAGCACTTTTGAAAGGGTGGCAGCTCTGTCCTTTTTGAGTCTGGAACCATGCCTAATCAGAACCCCTCTGAGCACTCATTTGAGGGACTCCCATTGAGTAGCTGGAGGGGTAGTGTCATTGACATGGTGGGCTGTAAATTGGGAGATTGAGCTCTTGATATCTGCTACACAGGGTGCATCTAGAAGAAGGGACTCGTTCAACTTCCAGTTCCAGGTTCTCTCCCTCGAGGCTGGGAGTTGAAGGGAGCAAAAAAAAACGGAGAGTGGTCTGACCACAAGATATTGCCAATAGAAGTGGAGACTATCCAAAGGAGAGCTGAATGTTGGACCATGATGAAATCCAGTCGACTGTATGAACAGTGGGGAGGGGAGTAAAAAGAGTAATCCTTGACAGAGGGGTGTTGGATCCGCCAAGGATCACAGAGCTGGAGCTGGAGGAAGGCCTTCCGTACCCTCTTAATAGTGGAGTATGATAGGGTAGATTTCACTGACGAGTTATCTAGGGTTGGATCTAGCGTGATGTTAAAGTCCCCGCATAGTATCACCATCCCCTGGATCAGTGGAAGAGAGCTATCAATAAGTGTCTCAAAAAATCTCGCCTGGTCCCCATTTGGAGCATAAGCGTTGAAAATAGTAAAGATCTGACCGTCAATTGAAAGAACCAAGATGAGATAGCGTGCCTCTGGGTCGGTAAAGCAGTTGATGACCCGATGAATGGCTATGGCAACACCCCTGGACCTGGTGCCAGGAGGTATAGTGTCTATTCTTGATGACTGGGGCACATCCTACCTTAAAGTGCGTTTCTTGAAAGCATATTATCTGGGTTCTACAGCGGTGGAAATGATGAAGAACCTGCACTCTTTTCTTTGGGTGTTCAGACCCTTTGCATCAAACGAGGCGATGAGCATATCCATCCCCGAAAACCCAGCCGAAGGCCTTTCCTGACACATCCAAAGTCCCCTGCCAACCGCGACCTACGGGTAAGCGAAAGAAGAAAAGGGAGAGAAAGAAAAAGAAAAAAAGGGGGGGGGCGGGTCAGGGGAACCAACACCCATAGACACACACGTTAGGAAGGGTAAAAACACGACTTGTAACACAAATGATATGAACCAAAATGCAGGTATTGGGATCCCGCGCTTTATCTCAAAACACGATAATCAGAAAACAAGAATCCTGCTAAATTGAGAAAACTCAGAGCAGGGGTTCCACCTACTTGGGGAAAAGTGGTAGTGCTCAGAAATGAGAGGAGAACACCTCGTTATATGAATAAAAGAAAACATGTAACTAGTACAACCGGCCATCAAATAACAGAGATGAGAAGGGAAAAGGGGAATTGAGGGGGACACACAATGGCGTATGCACCAAGAATGAGAAAAAATTAGAAAGACGTGTCCCCGTCATATCAAAAATACAGCAACGCCCAACGGTCATGTATTGTTGTTGACACGAGCGAAACAATTATGGTTAACTACTAGCGTGTATACGCCCGTTTGGATCTGTCCAGCAAAGGGCAAATCTTGAAGCAATCCTCATCCACCGCATGCCCACAGGGGAATCCTAGGGACCACCATTCAGGGAGGGCACGCCAAGGGGGAGAGTCTCTGGTTCTGGTTCATGGGGCCTCTAAGGTTGTTGTTTGCCCCGGATTGGAGTATTATTGGGTGAAGTAACCGCTTCCAGAAAGATTCTCTGCCGTTGAGTGGGTCTCGAGGACAAAGATGTCAGCGTAGGCCAGTCCGGAAACGCCAGATCTTTAATGCGAAGGGCTTTCAGGACAGGAGGAATGTCCTTTGGAGAGCGGATTGTCAAGGTTTGCTTATCAAGACGAATATGTAGAGCAAAAGGATATCCCCAGTGGAAGGGGATGTTTTTGGCTCTCAGAGTGTCCAACAGTGGTTTGAGAGAAGCTCTTTGTGCCAGTGTCAGCCGGGAAAGGTCTTGGAGAATCCTAATGGGAGAGTCCTGTTAAGACAACGATTTTCGCCTTGTGGCCTCGTAAAGAATGTCCTCCTTTACAGTGTAGAAATGCAGCTGGCATATCACATCGCACGGTCTGGGGTTACTGGGATTGGGTGGCCTCAGAGCCCTATGGGCTGTGGCTGGCCGGCCTAGTAGATCATTAAAGATAGCAGAGACCACTGTGAACAAGTCCGAATTCGGGACGGATTCGGGGAGGCCTCTGATGCGAAGGTTATTTCACCTGCTGGGATTCTCAGTATTGTCGAGATATTGCTGTAGGGCAAATATTTGAGTGGAGTGTTTGGCAACTTTGTCAGAGACCGCGGCGAGCGAAGAAGAGGTCTGAATCTGCGCCTGTTCAAGTTCGCCCACTTTTGTGTGCAGAGAGGATAACTCTATGCGAAAGTGCGCAAATTCTTGCTTGCACTCGTCGACCATTTGTTTGGCCATAGTGGTGATGTTCGCTCTTGAAGGAAGTGATTGCAAAAGCTGTTTTAGATCTTCTAGGGTCACTGGTCTGTTTTCGTCAGAAGAAGCTGAGATGACAGCGGCGGAGGAAGGTGTAAACACTTGTTCGGATTGGTGCGATAGTGCGCCAAATATTGGAGGGGTGCCCCCTAGATTGCTGGCCGGGTACACATGTGCTGGTGATCTAGTTACCAGGGCCAGTCCTTTCCCAGTGCGGGCTGGGGGTAATAACTCCAGTCCATGTGATGTTGAGGCCAGATGCAAGTCAGCTAGCGGGGACGGCTGGTGGATGGGCGAAACCCCCCAAGAAGACCCCGTGGACCATGGGGGTGAGCCCTCTTCAGGCAGATAAGAGCCTGGAGCAACAGGAGGCACATGAGCTTGCGGCCCCCTAGCAGCAAGCAGTTGTGCAGTAGATTCCCACTGTGTAAACTGGGCATCAGTAGAAGGGGGTCCCTCCAACAGGGGAGATGAGGAGCCAGCTGCTGTGACATGAGGGGACCCTATAGTGGGGTGGTCCCTCTGCGGCTTAAGGGCTAGAGAGGCCCGTGGTGTGGGTAGAGCGGAGCCATGGGGGCTCTCAGAGATATCCTTAAAGGGGATTTGCCAGGACGCCAGTTACTTACATCTTATCAGCACGGACCAGAATGTAAACAGATCATGCTGAGTCATGAAGGCTGCAGGGGACATAGAGGGAGGGGGTGAGTAAGGAGTGAGGAAGAAGGGAGCGTCTCAAAACTTAAGTGAAATAATAAACAGTACAACAGTGGATTCTCAATACAGCAAGACACAGCCTCAGACTGCACTTTCTACCTCTTCTTCCTCTTGCTTATTTTCCCCATTGTAGGATGAGAATTGGCCGGTTAAATCGCTGAAGAACGAGGAGCGTACGTCCTCACTCAGCCATAGCCTAGCCACGCCCCCCAGATTTCACTTTTTTATTTGCAGATTTTCAATATTTATCCATAATTTACTCGAACACACTAGATTAGACAAGGGAAATGCTCCAAATGGACTTTTGTGTCTCATTTTCAATACGATTTTATTAATGCGCCGTTTCAGGTTTGCGGACACCATAAGGTACTAAAACTTAATAAACACCCCTAAAAAGCCTCCATATTCTAAAGTACACGCCTTAAGAAACATGTCCAGGGCTATAGTGAGTATATGGACTGAACAGGTGTTTCACAATTTTTTTTAGCATTACGCTGTGAAAAACAAAAGATTTCCAACAATCTGCAATTTTAGCTGAAAATGTTTAATTTTTACAAAGAATCCTGGAAAAAAGCACCCCAAATTATGTTACACAATTTCTTCCAAGTTCAGCAGTACCCTATATACATGTGTAAACTGCTGTTTGGGAGCATGGCAGTAGTGCTATCTGGCTTTTGAAACACAGATTTTAGTGGGTTCCAGGTCTCATTTGCAAAGCCCTTAAAGTACCAGAACAGGTGAAACCTTTCTGAAGTCACCCCATTTTGGATTCCACACCCCTCAGAGGGGTGTGTCGTGCATTTTGGGCGCACAGGTGTTCCATAGTTTTTTTTAGCATTGGGCCATGAAAAAGGAGGGGAAAAAAAACACAGTTCTACCATTGTTTTTTGGGTATCAATTTTACAACGTTCGCCATGCAGTTTAAATGACAGGATAACTTTAATATGCGGTCGGTACAATTATATAAATTTTATATAGTTTATGTTTTATTACTTTTTCCCAATAGAAATGCATTTGTAAAACAATTGCGTTTTTATGTTGTCCCATTCTGATAGCCATAACTTTTTTTCTGTATATGGAGCTGATAATGGGCTTGTTTTTTGCAGGATGAGTTGATGTACCATTATGGGGTTCATATGACGCTTTGATCACTTTTTATTAAGGTTTTTGTGAGGCGTTTTAAACAAAATACAGCAATCCTGGTAGTGTTTTTTTATTTTTTTACAGTGGTCACCATGCAGTATATAAGACATGCTATCTTTACTCAGCAGGTCGATACGATTGCAGCAATACCGAATCTATATTTTTTTTGTATGTTTTACTACTTTTACATAATAACACCACTTTTATTCAAAAAGAAAAACAAGTTTTTGCATCGCATAGTCTGAAAGCCATAAATGTTTTATTTTTCTGTGTATGGAGATGTGTAGGGGCCTGTTTTTTGCGGGGTGAGTTAACGTTTTTATTGGTATTATTTTTGGCGAGACAAGGCTTTTGGATTGGTTTTAAATTAGTTTTTTTGGAAAGCAGGGTGAAGAAAATACTGCAAGCATAGTAGTGTTTTTTATTTTTAACAGCGTGAAGTATATGTGACAAGTTAGTTTTATTATGTGTGTCGATACGATTACGGCAAAATACATAGTTTATATAGCTTTTTTTATGTTGAAGCGCTTTAAAAAAAGTGTTTTTTTTATTGTGTAAAACAATATTTATGCATTGCTGTCTTCTGATTGGCAGAACTTTTTAATTTTTCCGTATACAGAGCTGTGTAAGGACATTTTTTTGCGGGATCAACCGACGTTTTATTTGGTACAACTATGGTATTTTTATGAGTTTTTGATCGCTTTTTATTCCATTTTTTGTGCTGTGGAATGAACAAAAATTGCAATTCTTTTTTTTTTTTTTTTTACGGTGCGGGTTAATTAACATGACATTTATAGTGTAGGGCGCATCGATAAATATTTGTACTTTATTTCTTTATATCTTTTTTGGGGCAATTAGCGTTTGTAAAGGGGGTAAAGAGCGGTGTACATTTTTTTTACGTGTTTGTGTTTCACTTTCTTTTTTTTAACTTTTTTAAACTTTTTCAGTTTTCCCCATAGGGGATTTGTATCAGTGATCCTCAAATCACTGATACAATACAGATCAGCACAGAGCAAAAATGCTCTATACTGGTCTCCACGGAGACTGTCAATCACCATGCCCGGCAATGCCCACAATGCCTTTCGGGCATGGTGACATCCCAGGCAGCCCGGAAGGGTTTATAATACGCCCGGGCTGGCAGGTATGGAGACCAGCAGTGGCACTCTACTCCGGTCTGTACCTTCGCTATCGTGATCATGATAGATTGCAAACGGTTAATCACCCGCGGCCAGAGCTCGCTCCAGCCACAGGTAATGCGGTAATGGTAATGGCATGAGACCAGTGGTAATATATCTCTGGTTTCATGTCACGATCGTGCGGGGCTCGCTTGCAAGCCCGTAGCCATACGTCCATTTGCGGGAGCATTGTTACGGTTTAGCTCCTGGTGGTTAAACGATCTTTTACTTCTCATATAATACAAATTTCAACCTGTTCTCACAGTCATTAATAGTTCAGTGTGTTTTTAGGTTGCTTCCCAAGCGAAAGGTCACTAGTTCAAATCGAGGAGCAGCCATGAGGAAGAATTCCCAGGAAATGAGAAATCACATCATCCAGCTTGTTGATAACGGTCTCTTGACCAAGAAAATTCTCAAACTGCATCATGTGAGTGCCATGAGAGTTGGAAGAATACAAAATGAAGACCGTCCATCCAATCAAAAGCCATGAGTTGGATGACCAGGCAAAATATCGGAGTAAACAAGTCTGCTCAACACAATGTTACAGCTCAAACAGGCTTGTGCAAGTCAAATAACAGTAATAATAACTCGAATAAAAGTAATAAAATAAATTACTTTCTCTCCCTCACTCCCCTCAAAGCAACACACAGTCAATATCTTAACTGCTGGTAACAAAAGTGAGCACATTCCTAAGTAAAAATTGACAAATTGAGCCCAATTTTCCATTTTACACCTGTTGTCAGGTGACTCCTTAGTGTTAGGTCTCAGGTGTGAATGGGAAACATGTGTGTTAAAATTGGTGTTATCACTGTCAAACTCTCTTATACTGGTCACTGAAAGTTCAACATGGCACTTCATGAGAAAGAATTCTCTAAGGGATTTGAAAGAAAAGAATTGTTGCTCCACATCAAGATAGTCTAGGCTATAAGAAGATTGTCAACACCCTGAAATTGAGCTGCATCACAGTGACCAAGACCACAGTGCGGTGAACAAAACCGGTTCAACTCAGTTTACCAAAGAAGTTGAGTGCACATGCTCATGCTGAGCATCATAAGCACAGATTGTCTTTTCACAATAGACATGTGAGTGCTATCAACATTTCTGCAGAGCTTAAAGAGGTGTGTATGTGTGTGCGTTTGTGTGTGGAAGAGGGTGGGTGTTCAGCCTATCAGTGTTCCGACCATACACCGCAAACTGCATAACATTGGTTTGCATGGCTGTTGTCCCAGAAGGAAGCCTCTTCCAAAGATGATGCGAAAAATAGCCAGCAAGCAGTTTGCTGAAGACAAGGAAACTAAGGACATGGATTACTGGAACTATGTCCTGTAGTCTGATGAGATCAAGATAAACCTATTTGATTCAGATGATGTCAAGCGTGTATGGCAGCAATCAAGTGAGGAGTACAAAGACAAGTGTGTTTCGTCTACAGTAAAGCATGGTGGTGGGAGAGTCCTGGTTTGGGGCAACTTGAGTGCCGTTAGCTGTGGGGAGCTACAGCTAATAAAGGGAACAATAAATGCCAATAGGTACCATGACACACAAAGAGAGCATGATCCCTCTCCCTCCTGAACCTGGGCCACAGGGCAGTATTGTAACATGATAATGACCCCAAACACACCTCCAGGATGACCACTGATTTGCAAAAGAAAATAACAGTAAGGGCATGTCCCCACTGCACAGGTTTTCTGCCGGTTTTTCAGACGGTTTGTGGTTTTGCAGACCGCCTAAAAAACCGTCCGAACATGAGCACAATGGTGCTCTATGGAAAACCCGTGCAGCAGTCCTTACTGCACGGGTTTTCCGTCCGGCGGTTTTGCCCGCAAAACATTGTGCCTGCACATTCTTCCGTTCGGTTTCCAGACGGAATCTGTGCAAGTCAATGTGAAGGGGAGGGCTTTTCTCCGCTCATCGCGGAGAAAAGCCGTCCCCGCCGCGGCCGCGGGGACGGCCACAAGACAGTGCACATACCGGTCGCATACCCGACCGGTATTTGGCACTTGCCGTGGGAACGCACTCTAAAGGTGCTGGACTGGTCAAGCATGTCTCCATACAGCACCCCTTTTACGCATCTGTCGGGCGTCCTCAAATGGAAGGTAGAGGAGTGCAAGATCTCTAACATCCACCAGCTTCATGATGTCATCATGGAGGAGTGAAAGACTATTCCAGTGACAACCTGTGAAGCTCTAGTGAACTTCATGCCAAAGAGAGTTAAAGGGGTTTTATCGTTACAAAGATCATGTCTCAGATTATGGGGACAGTAAAAATAAGCACTTTTGTAATTGGGTTGCATTACCTCTGTCACTTGGTTTAGCAGATATGAGCTTCTCTGTAAATCTGTGCTCTATTTTTGCTGTTGCTGGTTGGAACGCCCCCTGGTCGTTTCCTGCGCCCTAGACACGCCCCCTGCACTGTGATTGGCTGGCTGACATTTCATTTAGCCTGTTGGCATACACCCCTAGACAGGAAACGCCCCGGCCACGCCCCCTGCGCTGTGATTGGCTGCCTGCACACTCTGTGTTTACTCCCCTCTTGGCTGTTAAAATCGATAGTGAAAACAAGGTCTGCTGGCTCTATGTACATCTTCCAGCTCTAGGGTGATGATCTGGGCAATTACTGGCTGTTTAAGTGGATTTTGCCAAGAGGTTGATTCACCTCCTCACAGATCCAGTCCTTAAGCTGCTACTTGGAAAAGAGGACGTTCTGTTCCTCAGATCGAATGCAATCTCCGCCTCCTTATGATGTCATCATCTGTAGTGTATAACATAAGGATTAAACACTGTGTCTGTATAAGCTGCTTGTATAGTGCAGTGCTTAGGTGATCAGCTCTGCAAGACAGAGGTTAGGAGTTGAAGCCCCATCAGTAGTTTTTTTTTTTTTTTTTAATAAATTGTACACATATGTAAAGATATGAAAATATATGTGTAGACATCTATAATTTTATTCATATACACACACAAAGCTCCCCTATATAGTGTCCTATCCTTGCAGTCACACCAAGCACTTCCAACACATGTGACTCAATGCATATACTCTGGGGGATAAGACATGATATAGGGGAGCTATGTATGTGTATATATATATCATTATAGAGATTGACATATATATTTTAGGTCTCTCAAACATATGTGTAGAATTTAGGGGGGGGGATATACTCTGTGAGGGACTAGAATCCAAACCCTTCGTTGTAAAAGCAATACTCAACCACTGCTCTACCACTGCACCACCAGCCCAAGTTAGTTACAAGCTGAGCAGGTTTCTTCTCTCAAAGCTGAGTGCTTCTAACCCCCATTGTTTTCCACTCACATGTCATTGACAGCAAGCAGAGATCTTTACTTGAAGCTGACTTTTGTTTTTGAGTAAAGATCTCCTGCCTGTTGTCAGTACAATTTGGATGAAACACCACTAGAATTAACAGCTGCTGGCTTTTCAGTTGTGTGTAAACTAAGACATATGACAGGTGCTTGCTGGAGTTTGGAGCCTCAAGGCTGCAGACATAAGCATGCAGGAGGCTACAGAGCTTTTATATCCAGACAACCTTCTGCATCCCCTGCTTCAAAAAAATGATGTTCCTCAGTGAGGGGAGACACGCCTCCTGGGAGAAGAGACATGCCTGCTGACAGGAGAGGCACACCCCTGGATTTCAAACTCAATCTGAGAAAATTAGCTGAACAGCCCGAACAGCTCAAATGATAAAACTCCTTTAAGGCAATGCTGGAAAATAATGGTGGCCTCACAAAATATTAAAACTTTAGGCACTATTTGTCCATTTTTACCTGTGTACTCACTTTTGTTGCCAGCGGTTTAGACCTTGTTGGATGAGTGTTGAGTTATCTTATAAACAGCGAGTGAAATAACTACTGAACATGTCACCAATTTTCAAAGTAAATATATTTCTAAAGGAGCTATTGACATGAAATTCTCATCAGATGTTGATAACAACCCATCCGATTTACAGAATCAAAGAAAACAAACCATAGGTGTCCATAAATTAGTTATGTGTAATAATGAGAAATGACACAGGGAAAAAGTATTGAAGACATGAAGAGAGGTGCACAAAGCCATGAAAAGTCATGACACCAGCTGAAATCTATCATTAATTAGAAAATGATCCTGCCACTGAAACATAATATCAGCTAGTTTAACTGATGGTCAAATAAAAAAATATATATAATATATTAAAATATATATTATATATATATATAATATATATATGTCCAGATTTATAAATTTGGTTAGACCTTATGTAGTCATGGCCTCCTCTCATATCATGACCCAGCTCCATCAGCATTAATCCCACAAACAAAAACGCTTAGAGTATATATAGTCAAAAAATTACAAAAATCTTTATTAGGTACATGCTAAAAACAATCCTATATAAAAATGAGGCGCATATAGAAAGAACCTAACTAACTGCATGCATAAACAGTTCCCCAATGTGCAAAAGGATATTATATCTACAGATCTTATTATTGTGAGAGTCCCCTTAGTAAACAAGAATATGACAGCAGACAAATATGGTAATTACCTCAAAGGTATATAAAAGGTATAATAGACAAAGTCAACTAGATGTCATTATATATACATATATACCTATATTCAATGGAACAACAATAAAGACCTTGTAGTTCCTAAGTGAGGGAACCCCTACCAAGACACAGAGGAACAAGCCAGCCACCCCAACGCGCGTTTCGCATCCCTTGCTTCTTCAGGGGGTACTCCTAGTTCCAATCCCAACAGTTTGAATAACTTCATTGTAATTACACCTCCACCTGAGGCACATTCACGGCGCGCATGCTGTGCTCGGAGGGAGCGGCTGCCTATGCTCCACTTCTGGCAGGTAGCCAGGGATACATCTTGTGTTGTATGGAATATACGTGATAGTTGGGGGATGCCAAACAAGGTATATATAACCCAGTACTCTGAGGGACAGGAGCAGGAAAACACCAACCCCTATCAGGAGAGTCTGCTCACCAACAGCAGCAAAGAGGTCTTCCTCCAAGCAGCCCTGAGCAGCTGAAGTCCAGTCCTCCTCCACTTTCCTGCAGAAGACCTGCTGCAGAGACTGGCGCGTCTGTTTCCAAATGGACACCATATCTCGGGCAAAAGTGTCTGCTGCCGGCACCTCAGACAGAGAAGACAATGGTAACGGAGGGCGGGGATGCTGGCCATAGACGATGAAGAATGGAGAGGTACCAGTGGATTCCGACTCCAGGGAGTTATAGGAAAACTCTGCCCAAGGAAGTAAGCTGGCCCAGTCATCCTGTCGAGCCGAGACAAAGTGCCGCAAATAGCCCCCCAGATCTATTGATTCTCTCCACTTGGCCGTTCGTCTGCGGGTGGAAAGGCAGAGGAGAAATCAAAGGTTTTCACCTGCAACCGAAGCAGAGAGCCCGCCAGAACCTCGACACAAATTGGGACCCCCCTGATATGAAACAATATGCTGAGGAAGTCCTGTAGGCAGAAGATGTGAAGAAAAAAGGGCTGGCCAGCTGGGGGGCAGATGGTAGCCCAGGCAAGGGATAAAGTGCGCCATCTTTAAAAAAAACGGTCCGCGACCACCCAGATGACCGTGTTGCCCGAAGAGGGAGGCAGATCCGTGATGAAATCCATCGCCACATGGTCCAAGGGGCCCTAGGGATGGGCAGAGGCTGGAGCAAACCCATGGGTTTGTGGCAAGGAGTCTTGTTACGAGCGCAAGTAACGCAGGACTTCACGAATTCCTTG
This sequence comes from Phyllomedusa bahiana, assembly GCA_025379985.1. Lineage (NCBI taxonomy): Eukaryota > Metazoa > Chordata > Amphibia > Anura > Hylidae > Phyllomedusa > Phyllomedusa bahiana. The sequence continues at coordinate 43,309 of JAODAL010008937.1, forward strand.
ATGCCCCTTGCAAGCTCCGGCCACCAATAAAAACGGGAGATTAGGAGGAACGGTTTGCGTGCTCCAGGGTGACCGGCCACTAGAGAACAGTGTCCCCATTTCAAAATTCTCCTCCGGAGCGCAGTATGGACGTAAGTCTTCCCTGGAGGCACCTTACAAAGATCCACCGGAGCCGCAGAGATCAGGCGCTCGGGGGAAATTATATGCTGGGGTACGCCCTCCTCCCCCAACACATCGGAGACACGGGAGAGTGCATCGGCCCTGACGTTCTTCTCTGCTGGCCGAAAATGTATCTGGAAGTCGAAGCGCGAGAAGAAAAGGGACCACCTGGCTTGACGTGGATTGAGGCGTTGGGCCGATTGGAGGTATTGAAGATTTTTATGGTCAGAGTAAATGGTGATGGGATAGCGTGCGCCTTCAAGAAAATAACGCCACTCTTCTAAGGCCAGCTTGATTGCCAGCAGCTCCCGGTCCCCGATGGTGTAATTTTTCTTCGCAGGGGAGAAGGTTTTGGAGAAAAAGTCACAGGTGACCATCTTGCCCTTAGGTCCCTTCTGCGTAAGAATTGCGCCAGCCCCGACCGAGGAGGCATCCACCTCCAGAAAGAAAGGCTTCTCGGTATCAGGTCAGGACGGGCGCGGAAGCGAAGGCTGCCTTAAGCTGGACAAATGCCTTTTCGGCCTCTGGCGGCCACTGCTTGGGGTTGGTGTTCTTCTTGGTAAGTGCGATGATAGGCGCCACCAAAGTAGAATAGTGCAGAATAAACTGACGATAGTAATTCGAGAAGCCCAGGAAGCGTTGTATGGCTCGTAGACCCACTGGCCGAGGCCACTGCAAAACGGCCGACAACTTGGCAGGATCCATCTGTAGCCCACGGTCCGAGATGACGTAACCAAGGAACGGGAGGCTGGTCTGGTGGAATAGACATTTCTCCCAATTTAGCGTAAAAGGTGGTTGGCACTAGCCGCTCCAACACCAGGCGGACATGGGAGCGATGAGTCTCCAAATCAGCAGAAAACACCAGAATGTCATCTAGGTAGACCACGACACACGTGTAGAGGAGATCCCGGAAGATATCATTTACAAGTTCTTGAAAGACTGCTGGGGCATTGCAAAGACCGAAGGGCATGACGAGGTACTTGAAGTGACCATCCCGTGTGTTAAAAGCAGTCTTCCACTCATCCCCCTCTCGAATGCGGATGAGGTTGTAGGCCCCTCGCAGGTCAAACTTGGGGAAAATCTTGGCTCCACGAAGCCGGTCAAACAGTTCGGTGGGTCAATGGCAAGGGTATGAATTTTTCACAGTGATTTTGTTAAGGCCCCGATAGTTTGATACAAGCCGAGGGAGCCATCTTTCTTCTTGGGACGAAGAAAAATCCTGCCCCCGCCGTAGAGGAGGATTTGCGTGTAAAGCCCTTCTGAAGGTTTTCCCGAATATAGGTCGACATGGCCTGGGTCTCCGGTACCGACAGTGGGTAGGCCCTGCCCCTGGGAGGACTGGTTCCCGGTAGCAAATCAATTGGGCAGCCATAAGGGCGATGAGGCGGAAGGGTCACGGCCTGCTTCTCTGAGAAGACGTCCGCATAATCCCGGTATTCCGTGGGCAGACCTGGCAGGTGCCTGGAGGACGGTTGGGAAGGAACGGAGCGCACCGGGCGAGGTGCCACCAGGCAAAGGTTCCGGCAGTAAGGACCACAGCGCACGACCTCGCCTGTCTTCCAATTAAGCGTAGGGGCATGGTGCTGCAGCCACGAAAGCCCCAACAGGATCGCTGAGGAAGATCGAGACAGCACGTAGAGGGAGACTTCCTTTTTTTGTGCAAGACCCCACGTGGAGGGTCACCGGCTTGGACCTGTACTGAATGGCGTCTCCAAGGAGCTCCCCGTGACCGAGGATATCACCAACGGCTTCTCCATTAACCACTGGGAAACTGATACCGGGTACAAGGGGGGCGTGGATAAAATTCCCGGCAAACTGGAAATCCAGGAACGCAGAAAGCCTGGAATACAAGTCCCGAGTCAGTCCCCCATCTCCACCGGCACAATCAGGTGCGGGGTAGGATGAGTTCTCAACCTAGGGCTGCCTCCCCAAACATGCCTAGGTGCGGGCGTTTCCCCGGACGTTGAGGGCGAAGTGGACAGCTCCTCCGAAAATGGTCCGGACTGGCGCAGTACAGGCACAGCTTGTCTGCCCACCGACGGGATAACTCTTGTTCAGAGATGTGAGCCTGATCCACCTGCATGGGTTCTTCCCCAGATGGTAAAGGAAGCGGCAGTGGAGGCCTCTGGAATACAGGAGTCAGACGTGGCAGACGGCGGGGTCGCACCAGGTCACGATCTTGGCGAAGCTCTTCTTGCCTCTCTGCGAAGTGCACGTCTATGCAGGTGGCCAGATGGATTAGTTCGATAAGGAGGATGGCAAGTCTCTTGCTGCAACGGCGTCCATAACCCTGCTGGAAAGGCCTTTCTTAAAGGTGGTGCACAGGGCAGTGTTATTCCAGGACAGCTCTGATGCCAGGGTGCGAAATTGTACCATATAGTCTCCGACCGAGGATTCGCCCTGGCGCAGGTTCCGTTTCCGCAGATGATGCCCGTGTTGGCTCCTCGAAGACACTGCGGAATTCTGAGAGGAAGGCCTGCAGGTCCGCAGTCACCCGGGTCGCCCCCTGTCCCATAGGGTGTACCCAGGCCCGGGCCTTCCGGACAACAGGTTGAAACCCCAAACGCCACCATGGAACTTTCCCGACAGGAATTGGTCCCCCAAATTTTAAATCGATGTGCATGTGCACTGGGGGAGAATCCCCTGCAGAGCTTGGGATCGCCGTCAAATTTGGCAGGCCGCGACAAACGAAGCTTGGGTCCCAACGGAGTCAGTGGCGTCGCCGGATCGGAGGCGGCCACGGGAGGAGGTGACGGCTGCTGCTGGGGAGTGACGAGCTGTGTATCATGGTGTCAACTTATCCAGCTATTGCGCCTGCTGGGCCAGTTGTTAGAGACTGCTGGGGCCACCACGCGTGAGAGGTCTGCCCCACTTTGGGGAACGGTACCATGGCGAGATCCATGGCCGGATCTTACTGTAACGGTCCCGGACGTAGAAGTGGATCCACTGGACCACCGCAAGCGATGGTATTAGCCACGCCATGGAGCGGAGTCTAAGTAGGTCCCGGTATTCACCAAGCGCGCCGCAAAGCGGGATGGAAATTGCTGCGGGGGGAGTCTACCAGGTCGACACCCCGACGTGACTTGCTTTGCGGAGGGAGCCGAGGTGTTTGCGTGGTACAAAATCGTAAGGCAGGCTCATAGTCGGGGACAGGCAGAAGGTCAGGACAGGCGGCTATGATTCGTGGTCGTGGACTGGCAGAAGGTCAGGAAACGGTAGCAAACGGTACGGTACACGGTAGATCAGAACTAGACAACTGGGAACGCTTTCTCAATAGGCAAGGCACTAAAGCGCGGCCGGGTGGGGTACCGGGAACGGAGGGCGAGTGCGTCCGTCAGCCCGACACCCGGGCAGCGGTGGCACTCGTCCCGGTAGTGGGGAAGCAGGAAGAGCCGCCGCGGCGCCCGCAGCCCGAGTTGCGGGCTGCGGTGCCGTTCGCAACACCCACTTTGTACTTACAATAGGATACAGAACTTTTCTAGTCACCGCAGGTGTATTTCATAGGTGCAAAAAACCACCTATTTTCATCAGTACACAATTTAATTACGTGTTTTTCACTTGGCACAGGCCAGTTTTGGGTTCAAAGAAACCCCCCTTTTTTACTTACAATAGGATACAGAACTTTCTATCACTGCAGGTGTATTTCATAGGTCAAAACCCCCCTTTTTATTATCCGAAAAACATTTCAAATAGGTTTTTTTTTTTTTATTTTGGGTGGGGCCCATTTTTTTCAAGAGCCACCTTGTACTTATTTTTAATACAAAAATTTTTGTATTACGTTGGTGTATTTCATTGGTGCAAAAACCAAATTTTTGTTACCCCTAAACTTTTAAAAATAGCTGTATTGCACGGGGTGGCCTTATTTTTTTTTCAAATAGCACGTTGTACGACAATTTGATAGAAAAATTTTCTAGCAATGTTCTGTTTGTCATTTTCAAAAAACGCAATTTTCTCGTTAACTTTTAAATAGTTTTATAGCCTCGTTGCATCTCTTTGGCGCAATAGCGCACTTGTATGATTTTTTGTTGAAAACTAAAAAATTCCTAGTCCTACTGGCAGTTGAAAATCCCTGGAATAAGGGGAAGAACATGTGATTTTGTCTTACATTTCTTCCCCCCAGACCGCATTTCACGGGTATTCGCTAGACAAAATTTCAGTTCACAATCCTAGTTGGCTCTGTAGGAAATTGAAGGGATTTAAGAATAGCTGTGATATGCCGTCTTTTAATAAGAGACTGTCAAAAACTCTTCAATACACTTTTTTTAAAATTTTTATCTTTTGAACATGGAGCGAACTGCAGGTGGTAAGCGAAGCAAAAGCAGTGTGGCCGAGACCATTGCCGCCCCCGCCACATATTGGTGGAGCGTGATTAGGACATGGGTGGTTAGACGGGTACGAAAAGAAGTTGCTCCTTCCACGTGCTGGCGACAACACGCAGGCCAACGGATCGGCGGTTGCAGGACCGTTAGGCCTGTCATAGCGGGGTCAGGCCCTGTGAACTATCAGTAAACAAACAGACGTCGCCATTTGTCTCATTCACGTGGTTAATGAACCATGCACCAAGCTGTTTCTTACCTCCTCATCATCCCAGTCACGGCCCACGAATGTCGTTCATCAGGCATACATCAGCTTCCGTCTCAACATGAAGCGAACGCAGCAACAAATGTCACAACTCGTGTACCCACCACTATGATAAATCCATTTTTGAAGACCATGCTATGATGATCAAATGCGGTATGGGCGTGTCAGAAGTCAATTCCAAAGATCAAGAGGCCTAGAGGATGATTTTGTATGCTTGACGGCCCCAGTACTGATGCATCAGAGAGGAAAAGGAAGCCGCGTCAATCGGCAAAAATCACGGGCGGTCGGCAACGCCTCTTGCAGTGCCTGTGCTTTTGTAGCCCGGAGCTCCTGGTGGCAGAATGTCAGGACGGAAAACGTCACCTGTTGTTGGTGACTGATGATGACCACATTGCGGATCCAACGTTGGTCTTTCAGCAGAATTTGACTTGCTGAGCGCTTCATCACTGGACGAGGAGGATGACGATGAGGGGATAGTGTCAGTACGGTGTCCCGCCTCAAAAAGGAGGAGGGCTAAGTGCAGAAGTCTGCTGAGATGATTCCGCCAGCCACGATCACGCGGAAACACCGCTCACCTCGAGTATCGCCGTCGAAAAAAAGGCTCCAAGGACCTCTCATGCTTGGGCCTTTGCGAGCAAGTCCTCTGATTCACCCTAGCTCGATGTCATATGCCGCCTTTGCTGTAAACAGCATCAGTAGAGGGGAAGAATCTTAGGTGTTTAACCACACCAACATGTATAGTCACATGCAGCGAATGCATGAGTTGAAATGGAGGCAAAACTTGGCCAAAAAAGGCCACACCGATGCCGGGCTTTCCAACCACTTTCAAACCCTCTATCATCCCGCTCCCTCCACCCACCACAAAGCGTTCCTAAGCTGCCCATGTCTCTCAGAGTCATGATCAGGGAATCAGCCTCCGCTTCAGCCTTTCCACCGTCGCCTAAGTACCACCAGCACCATCCAGAGACCCATACTACCCATTCTCCTTCACAGTTAGATCAACCTGGCTGCATACAGCAGGCCAGTTTAGCAGCCAGCCTTCTGGTCTTCAGTGTTTGGTGAGCAGAAGAATACTTTAACCCAAACCGCCAAACACCAAAGCCATAAAGCCTTGATGTCGGCATTGCCAGGCTTTATGCCTTGGAAAGTTGCCTTTCACGTTCTGGTGGAAACAGATGGGTTCCGGTTCACGTCATGCCCTTGCCTGCCCAAAAATACCACGATGCGAGCAGGCATTCTTTGCACAAAAAGCAGTCCCTGCCACATGGCCAGCCACGTTGTCATCTAACAATTTGAAGCGCGTTGTCTGCATCTGTGTCCGGAAAAGTCCATCTGCACACCGACACATGTGACTAGTAAGGTAACAGCCAAGGCCGCTATATTCTCTGTGACAGCTGAACTGGGTGAGCCTGGGGTCGCGATGTGCTCTGGTGCGTGACGGTGGCTCTAACGGCTCGGCGCGCACGCTCTTCAAAACCGAAGGGATGGTGCAGGGTTCTTTCCCAAGCGTGCTCTGTGCATCACGGGCCAGAGAACCAGGCAGTGTTGAAATAATCTGTCTTGCAGACCATCCACACACAGGTCAGGAGCCTGTGGACGGCTACTAAGCAACGAGGACGAGCGCTGGCTTGGGTGACAAGAACCGTTGTTGCCAGGCAAGGTTGGTGTGCGATAACGGTCGAATATTGCTGGCCGCCCTTAAAAGATCGGGTAGGGCTGGATCAACTTCCCTTGCCTGGCACATGTCATGAACCTTGTCGGTCCAGAGATATATTTCTCTAAAGCGCTCCCGGGTCTGGACTGCCTGCTGAGGAAAAGGCGTCGACGGTATGAGTTTGCACTTCCGCCGTTCGCCACCTGCTTCGTCCCGCTCTGGCCGCTGTTTTGCAGCGTCACCGTACCGCCTGGCCGTGTTGCACGCCGTCACCGACGCCGCCTGGCCGTGTTGCAGCTCTCGGCTCGCCTCTCCGTCAACTCGTCTCATGTTGATGTGGCAACACACTGGAATTGCACCCTCACATGCTCACGCCGCGATTGTGGCAGAGTCGCATGCCCATTACGCAGTTTCGAAAGTGACACATGGCCTGACAAGCAGCGGTGCGGGGAACCTCGGTGATGTTGAGCCAGCCGAGGAGTGGAGCAGGTGGAAAGAGCTCTTGCCACCATCCTTGCCGGTTTTGAAGAAGCCACCAAAATGGGTTCAGATGCGGGAAAATGCCTTGTCGCAATCGAAGCATTGTGGTGATCTTAGTCTGGAACGATCGCTTGGGACACTCTGGAAATGTTCAATGTCCCACCAGCGACGGAGGAATAGGAGACGGACACAGCATTGGGACGGAGTCTTCTCTCCTCGATATCCAACAAGGCCGACATGTTTCACAATTTTATTGTTTTCATTAGGCAGTGGTTCGGGGTCAGGGCTAGTGCAAGGCGGCGCATCAGCTCTCAGGGTGTATTCATCTGAGGCAAGATCAAGGGCTGTTGCTTGATCTTGAAGCGCTGTGCCGGACGAAGCGCAAGAGGAGGAGGTGGGTATACCTGGACACCGATGTTTACTCGACGGACCCTGCCTTGATACAGAGAGTTGGCTGCGAATTTTGAGGCGGAGGAGGAAGATGACGGAAGATCAGTTTGCTAGTGCCCTATGACCCAGAGTGCTTGGGATATCAAGGTTCCATCTCTCACATGAGTGACTTGGATGCTCCATTTCCTCAGAACCATGTTCTCGCTTAAGGCCATCAAGATATGAACAACAGTTACTGGGGTGGCCTCACCCTCTTGGATCCCGTACAAAATCAAAAAATCAGCAATTTCCTTCCACCCCACACAAATAGAGAGTAAAAATGCAGTGAAAAGGGAGATCCTTGCTGATGATCAACTGGAGACATCTGTTTCGTCTGACTTCACGTTCTCTCAAATGTCACGGTGGAACAACGTCAGCGACGTGGAACTAGTGCAGTAGAGTGCAAGTAGCCGGTAGCGGCAGCAAGAGGGCAATGTGCAGAAGCCTTAAGGGGTGACCTCTGGCAATCTTTATTTACCACCTCACCAATGCATGTAATGCGGGCACACAGTACAACACACAGTGACCCGCTTAAGATCATGGTGCCACAACTACTTGCTCTCAACACCGATGTTTTTGGATGTGTGCCGGAACCTCAATCGACTTCTGGGTATCCAAAATGATGAATGCCCGATGCTCGCTCGCCACGCCATAGAGGTGATGTCAAGACCAGCAGCCAGCGTCATATTCTGGAGCGGACCTTCAAGCACAGCTGGAGGAGATCATTACAGACAAAAAAACGGGGGGGGGGCCACATCCGGCTTTCCACAGATAATGTGGATCATTTGACTTTCATCAGATGAGATCAGGCATGGATCTTGATGATGTTGTGGCCCCAATTGCCGGAGGTCACCGGTTAGTTGCGGTCTGCTTCAATCCTCTTCCAAACAGAAATGGTCCTTTGAAAAATGTTTTTTTAAAAAGATGATCATTCTCACTGAAATTTATTAGTCTCAGTTCCCTCAAAAGATCATTTTTGCTGGTTTGTGGGTTGTGGAGACTGTAAAAGACACCAAGATGTCACGACAAACCGTATTTCCATTTACTATTTTTCGCTCCCATTGTCATGTTTTGGGGTTATGTGCTGTGAGATACTGCTTATTATATGCGTTCTTTGGAAACACAGAAATGTTGCTTCTAAGTGGCATTTCTCCATCTCAAGTTTTTAATAGTGCGCTGAGATAGTCATATTTATAATTCTTTTTGGGGGTCATGTTGCTGTGACAGATACAGCTATATCATGGTCCTTTGGAACAGAAATGTGGATTCTAGTGTCAGTTCTCCCTCACAATTTTTAACAGTGGTATGAGAAGTGCTTTTTATAATTTTTTGGCGTTCATGCTGCACTTTGAAAATGCAGACAGATACTACAGTCACTATTAGATAAAAAAATACTGTGGTTTCTAAAAGACACATTTGTTCTTCACCAATTGGTAAAGAGGGCTCAAGGGTCAATGTTTTGAATTTTTCGGGCATGTGCTGTGACGTTGCAGCTCCATACTACACGTTCCTATTCTTAAAAATGTGGTTTATATCAGACATTTGTTCGTCACAATTGTCAATGAGTGGCTCTCAAGGTGATGGTGCTGTCAAAACAGGATATAGGTAGGACACTGTTAATTGACATATATTGCAAAATGACTTTGTTTTGCAAGATCGTAAATAGCACAGAAATACGGTAGTGGACAAACCACTTAATACAAATAAAAATGACGAAAGAACAAAAGAAGTCCGGTGGGATTCAATCCTATTAAAACTTGGTGATTTTACTAGATTTTTCTAAAATACTAAAAGAAAACTGGACTTGTACAAAATAGCGGATACATAATATGTCTCTGAATTGTACAAGGTGGTACAGGAAGACTGAACAGATGGAGGTTACCAGGACAGGTATAGTCAATGTACAGTTTCAACTCTTAAAATGGTGGTCAAAGACGAATTTTTCGGCACTTTTTAAATATGGGGCGTGAATGCAATGTTTGGGGCTCTCGATATGGCACCAGGACTGGTATAGTCAATGTCCAGGCTTCAACTAAAATGTGTGGTTGAAGATCTACCTTTGTCGCACTTTTTAATTTGTGGATCAGCAGACAGTTTGCAGGGTCTATTGCTGCGGGTTACAGGGGGACCAGGTATAGTACTATGTATGTTCACACAGAAAATGGTGGTAAAAAGGACACGCACTTTTTCGGCACTTTTTAAAATTCGGGGGGTAATGCAGGTTTGGGGGCTCATGTCTGCGTTCCAGGCCAGAGTAGGTCAAATGTCCAGGGCAAACTTAAAATGGGTGAGTGACAAGACTCCTTTTTCCCAGAACTTTTTAATTCTGGGCGTCATGCAGGTTTGTCATGCTGCTTTCCAGTAAGGACATGGAGATATTTCTTATGAGCCAGTTATTAGTTCAAGTAAAATGGATGGTTCAAGTCTTAATGACTTCTGGGCACTTTTTAATTTGTGGGTCATGCAGGTTTAAGGTCATGCTGTGGTACAAGAAAGGGGATATGTGAAAGGTCCTGTATTTTTTTTTCTGTGATTTTTATAACAAAAGTGTTTTTGCCAAAGATGTAGCACATTCCATTTTTACTGTTGGGGAAATTTTAACTCCAGCTTCCCGCCCTTTTTTTGGGGTGTAAAAATAAAGGGGTTTTTTTCCCCCTCCCTAGACTTTAATGGCATGGGCAAATAATCTTTATCGAACTATCGGAAATCGTCTTGAAAATTCCAATCGACTACGCCCCGATAAGATAGTCGATGTAATCGCTCATCATGGGTTCCGATATCAAAAAAAAATGCATTTTAACTATTTTTTAATACCACAAACTGCACCAAAAGAGGAGAACCCCCTCCCAGGAGTAATTGTCCCCTTTTACTCCCATCCTGGGGCATTGATGTACAGATCAAAAGGGAAAATGCTGATTAAGCCAAGAAAAAGACTTAAAGGTCCACCCCGGGAAACCCCTTTCAAAAACTTCAAAAGATCCCTTTTTGGGGTTTTGGGCACGGGAACAAAAAGCATCTTCCCCTAAATTTCATGAGGAAGAGGAGATTGTGGGGAAACGCAAGGGGGTAGGGGTCGGGCCACCATTCAATTTAAAGCATGACCCCAACCAAAATTACGGGGTTTTGAAACATTCCCTGAAAAAGACCTTCAGGGGTCCTTGTGGGAAAGCCTTTTTGGGATACACCCCCAAAAGGGCTACATCATTGTTCAATCGCTGACCCCAGTCAAAATATCCAGTCAGGCATGGGAAATAAATAACTTATTCGTAGACTGGGTCAAGGGGACCAAATTTTTAAACACCCGTAACTTTTTAAACCTCGTCCATTTGTAAAATTTTAAAATTCAACAATTTTTTTACATTTTCAAACAATTTATATCATAGGGAAAATTTCCCTAGGTGAAAAAAAGGGATGGCACCTGTACACAGCACACTTTTTAAAGGATGGTAGTGGACAAAGGGCTATTGCATGAATCTCGATATGTACCAAAACCCAAATGGGTTTTTCAGATATTTTGGGTTTTAGGAGGTAGGAATATTGTTTTGCATTTACCTAAAAATGTAGGGGGAAATGTCCCAAAAATGAACCCTCACAAGGATGGGCCCAACTTGCAGAAGAAACGTCTCCGCAACTTTCAATTTCCTTTTCTTCCAGCTAAACCATTCCCAAACCAGAAGGGGAGGCCCCTTCAGATCAAACCCATGAACTGCTAAATTTCCCACAACCCCAACCTGGGGTTTGGAAACACAAGGGTTTTCACAATGAAACAAAGAATAAAACCCCTTTCAAAGATTTTTAAACTGACGGGGTTTAAAAGAAAAGATCCCCCATGTCCTGCAATAAACAATTCTACAAAATAGGCCATTCCCAGGTCTGACCAGTCAGCCGGGGTAAAACGGGAAACCCAACCCGCCGGGGAAATTAAAAAAAAAAAAAAAACAGCACATACTGTGGACAACAACACCCGGGGTTTTGATGACGTCCCGGGGGAACACATCTGTAGATAAAAGGGGGATTTCTAGGTACCTAAAACCAATGATACTTCATTCCATCTTGGGGGCATTGCCAAAGGGGGTAGGGTTGAAGAGGCAAATAAAATTTCCCAAATAACTACTTTCCAAACCGTTTCCCGAAAAAAAAAGGGGGATTGAAAGTGGAAGTGGCAATGTATATACAAAATTGGATAGATAGATAAAGCAGATAATATGCCCGAAAAAGCATACATACCCTAATATATTATATAAATATTAAAAATAATATATATTAAAAAAAAATATTTCACACATACATATATATATATAAAATAATAATATACACATACACACACACATATAAATTTTTTATGTAGATTATATACAAAAATATATAAATATATATATATTAAAATATAATATATATAAAATTTGTTATAAAAAATGAAAAATTAAAAAAAATTAAAAAAATTTAAACGTTCACCACGATTCCCGGCCCCCATCTTATATATTTAAAAAGGGCTTTGTGATGGACCCCAAAAATTACCCACCCAAAGGACCCCGGCAATTTGGGGAGGTGAAAACCCCAAACACCAGTTTTCAGCGTCGGTAGGTTTTCCGACACAGAACCCCGGAGAGGGCCCTCCCTTTTTTTTTTGTTAGTAAACCCTTTTGGGTTGGGGTCTGGTTTTTTACAGGAGCATCCAAAAGCGGGGTGGGGAAAGGGCTGCTCCCAGATCTCCAAGGGCCCCCGGGGCCCAATTTTTTTTTGTTTTTATTAAGCCTGGAGGGCAGGGGGGGTTTAAAAGGGGGGTTTTTTCATTTCTTGAAGGTCCTTTTTGAAAAAGGGGGGCAGTGGGAAAACAAGCAAAATTTGCAATTGGATGTCATTTTGCAAAAGGGTTCTTGAAATTTACAGGGGTCCCTTATCTTCTGTTTCTGTTTACACTGATATCCAGTGCTCGTCAGATCCCTCCTCCTTGTATTTCACTAGCTGAGAGCTAATTGACATTCTGTTCAGCCCCCGGTCACTATATTCACAGAGCTTGCATTCTTGCCTTTCACTCAAAGTAAGGGACCAGCACATTTTCACTCTGCACAGCCAGAAAAAACAGAATAACAGTGCAGGGCTTCTGCAATCAGGAAACCGCACAATTGTGTGTCGATCTGTGCCGTTCATAGAAAGCTGTAACAAATCTCCAGCTGGTAGAGGAGAAGAGATCAGTGCTTAGTCTAGATTGAATGCAGCCTGTGGTATGTATACAGCTCTTACAAAATAAGACTGATAGGAGAGACACAGTGACGTGGACTCAGAGAGGGGGCGCAGGGGGGGGGGGGAGTCTCGGGAGCCAGCATGAACAGTGAAGGGGGGATGATGTCACCCAGCTGGGAGGGCAAGAAACGCCCCTGCATTTCTAGAGTTGAGAAGCTGAGAGCAGTATGAATCAGCCGAACTAAAGAAGCGATACATCCCCTTTAAGGAAGTGGGTGTCTTTGATCTCTGTGAAGCTGGGGAAAGAGTGTTTGGTGGACGCCGCAGAGTTGCAAGGAACAGACTCCATGCCGGTCTCAGTTGGAGACAAGGAAGCCTGGAGGCTTATCTGGACACAGGACTATAAGTGTCCCACACGGACTGTGTGAACCTGTTTTGTTTTTCTGCCTTTTGGCTGAAGTTAAGCCCACGTTTGTTTTGCTGTTTGTGCAAGGCTGAAATAAAGGCTGGCCCTGTGTTATCCTACCACCAAGTTGATCCCTTACATTTGGTGGAGGATGCGGGCACTTCTGGCACAAGTTGTGGTGCATGCACCAGTGCATTGAATGTACAGCAGCAACATTTAACGGGCCGGACACCTAAGTTTTGCTACTGATAAAGAGACTGTGCTACTGCTGATGAATTGTTTGGCGCATAGTAATGTCCTGGGTTAAGGCCACAACTGATATCTCCACTACAGCAGCCTCCATGGAGAAACTAATTAAGCACCTGGTGCAAGCAAGTGCGCAGTAGCAGCAGATCCATAAAGAGGCTATGGAAGCTCAGCAGCAGACCCATAGAGAGGCTATGCAAGTGCAGCAGCAGCTCATCACATAGCAACAGCAAGCCCATGCAGAAGCCATGCAGGCTCAGCAGGAAGCTAACCGGTTGCTTATTCAACAGGTGACCCGGGAGAGGTCAGCGCCACCAGTGACAAGCGACGTACATAATGCCCGAAGGAGCGTGAGGGAGGCATTGCAAAAAATGACACTGGAGGAGGACGTTGAGACTTACCTCACCTGGTTTGAGCGGTTGGCCGATCAAGAATGGCTACCACCAAGTCAATGGGCAGAGGTCTTAGCCCCATTTCTAATCGGAGAGCCCCGAAAGGCTTATTGTGACCTTGCCCTCCAAGATGCAAATGAGTATGCAAAACTGAAAGCGGAGATCCTGGCCCGATTTGGGCTTACCTTGTCGGTACAGGCCCAGAGGGTCCTCCACTGGACCTATTGTACAGACAAGCCTACCAGGTCCCAGATGTTTGATTTATTACATCTAGTACAGAAATGGCTACAGCCGGATGTATGCACCTCAGCTCAGATGGTGGACCGAGTAGTCATGGATCGGTTCATACATTCACTTCCCCGACCTATCCAGACCTGGGTGGCCCAAGGGGACCCTCAGTCAGTCGATAGCCTGGTGAGCTTGGTGGAATGTTTTCACACCGCGGAGAACGCCCGAGGCCCTGCAGGGGGTCAGAAATCTGCCTACTGGGAAAGCCCGAAAGACTCAGAGAAACCAGGACAACAAAGTCCTCAGCCGAGTTGCCCTAAAGGCAGGGTGGTACCAGAACCCGGGAAGCAGGGTGGTCTCCGGGAGGTGGTTTGTTAGGGTTGCCATGCCCCAGGACATAGGGTATCCCAGTGCCCCCATACTACGGAACCGATGGACTGCTCGGCGGGACGGCGGTCTTCATTGTTTGCCCACACTGCGTGTGGTGCAATCCCCTACACGGATGTGGGGCCCCAGATCTGCCAACTGACGGTCAATGGGACTTCGGTTTCAGGACTGTTGGACGCAGGGAGTCGGGTTACACTCCTCTCCGTCGCTATTACACAAGAGTTGATCCCAGGGAAGAGCGTAAGTGTTACCTGTATTCATGTGGACACTATGGGTTACCCAGTTGCCCGGGTGACCATGGAAACGGAGCAGGGAGTTAGATCTCACCAGGTAGGGGTGGTCCCAGCCTTGATGTATGACATAATAATCGGGCTCGATTTTCCATTGTTCTGGCCTCTGTGGTAACTTTCACTACCACGGAACCCATCACCTCGCCAAGGGCCCCTGAAGGGAGCAGTTAGCCCAGCGGGGACTGAGCCAGAGGGTAACCTGGGGTTTCCCTTTTCCGTGTTACTTGGGAATGATGAGGAGGAAATCCCGGATGAGGTAGTCCCCGATTTGGAGGTGTCCCGGGAAAACTTTGGGTCCGCCCAACTGTGGGACGAGACTTTGAGAGAGGCCCGAAGTAGTGTTGTGGTAGTCAATGGGGTGCCCCAAGAATCCGGGGCGGAAAAGAGGGACCCCCATTTTGCCATGAACCAAGACCTGGTATATCGGGTGATTAAACTTCGGGGGGAGTGGGTTGAGCAACTCGTGGTGCCTAAACCGTACAGGAAAATGGTGATGGACCTTGCTCATTCCCATGTGTTAGGGGGTCACTTTGGGATGGAGAAGACCAAGGAAAGGATCCTTTGGAGGTTCTATTGGCCAGGGGTTTACAGACAGGTTCAGGACTTTTGCCAGTCCTGCCCCAAATGTCAGATCACCTCTCTGGTAACCCATTTCCGTAACTCCCTGATACCCCTTCCTATCATTGAGGTACCCTTCGATAGAATTGCCATGGATTTGGTAGGGCCCCTGGTGAAGGCCGCCAGTACATCCTGGTCGTGGTAGATTATGCGACCCGGTACACAGAGGTGGTGCCTCTCAGTAATACTTCCTCCAAGGGCATAGCCAAGGAGTTGTTTCAGATGTTTTCCAGGGTGGGAATACCCAAGGAAATCCTGATGGATCAGGGGACCCTGTTTATGTCGAGGGTAATTAGGGACCTCTGTAAGGTGTTGAAAGTTACCCAGCTCTGCTGGTGGAATGGTTTAACAAGACCCTGAAGGCTATGTTAAAGAAAGTAGTTGAGAAGGATGAGCGAGACTGGGATTATCTACTACCCTATATGCTGTTCTCTATCAGTGAGGTGCCCCAAGTATCCACAGGGTTCTCCCCATTGAGTTGTTATATGGCAGACACCCCAGGGGATTGTTGGATGTTGCCAAGGAGATCTGGGAGAGTGAGGTCACTCCGTATAAGAGTGTAATAGAGCATATCGTTCAGATGCAGGAGAGGATAGCCCAGGTGATGCCTATTGTGAAGGAGCATCTTCTCGAGGCTCAGGCAAGGGTCTATAACAGGTCGGCAGTTTAGCCCGGGAGACTGAGTACTGGTGTTGGTCCCAACGGTTGAGAGCAAGTTTCTTGCAAAGTGGCAAGGGCCCTATGAGGTGGTCGAAAAAGTGAGCGAAGTGAATTACAGGGTACACCAAACAGGCAGGAGGAAGCCCTATCAAGTGTATCATGTGAATTTATTAAAGCCCTGAAAAGATAGAGAACCTGCACCAGCTCCGTGCGCTGTGGCCCAACGGACTCCAGCTATTGAGGAGGTCAAAATTGCAGAGACCCCGTCGCCCTTCCAGAAGCAACAATGTAAGCAGTTATTTCTACAGAATAGAGATTTGTTTACAGAATCTCCAGGTCGAACCACAGTCGTCGAGCATGAGATAATCACTGACCCCCCAGGTAAGGGTCAACTTAAAACCCTATAGGGTGCCCGAGGCTCGTAGGGAGATTATCGCAAAAGAGGTACAACGAATTTTGGACCTAGGGGTAATCGAGGAAGCAAAACGTGGGTGGTCTAGTCCCATAGTCTTCTTCCCGAAGCCCAATGGGGAATAGCGGTTTTGTAATGATTATCGTAAACTAAATGAGGTATCTAATGTAGATGCCTACCCCATGCCCCGGGTAGATGAGTTGATAGAGAGACTGGGTTCAGCTCGGTATATCACGACCCTGGATCTTACCAAAGGATACTGTCAGATTCCATTGTCAAGGGAGGCTAGGGAGAAGATGGCGTTCTCCACACTTGAGGGGTCCTTTCAGTATGTCCAGATGCCTTTTGGCTTACAGGGAGAAGCCCCGGCGACTTTTCAGAGGGCCATGGACCGAGCTTTGCGGCCCCACAAGAGATATGTGGCAGCCTATCTGGATGACATAGTAATTTTTAGTAAGGACTGGCAAAGTCATCTGGCTAAGGTTCAGGCTGTCCTGTGGGCAATGAGGAAGGCGGGGTTCAAAGTCAACCCCAGTAAGTCGGCTATAGGAATGGAGGAAGCCCGCTACCTGGGGTACATCGTGGGTCGAGGAGTGATCAAACCTCAACTTTAAGTTGAAGCCATCCAAAACTGGCCCCGTCCCCAGAACAAGAAACAGGTCAGGGCGTTCCTGGGAATCGTGGGTTATTATAGAAGGTTCATTCCCAAATTCTCAGAGATAGTGGTCCCCCTCACCGACCTGACAAAAGGAGCCAAGTCAGCTGCAATTAAGTGGTCCCCGGAGGCAGAAGTGGCCTTCCAGAAACTAAAGTCAGCACTCTGTAAGCAGCCTGTGTTAGTGGCCCAAGGAGTTTGTCATTCAAACGGATGCACCGGATGCGGGTTAGGGGCTGTGAAGTCTCAGGTCGTAAATGGAGAAGAGCACCCAATAAGCTATCTGAGTAGGAAGCTGTCCCCAGCAGAGAAGAATTACTCTTTAATTGAGAAAGAGTGCCTTGCCATTAAGTGGGCCCTGGATTTCCTATGGTATTATTTACTGGGGCGCAGGTTTAGGTTAGTGTCAGATCATGCCCCACTAAGATGGATAAAAGAGAAGAAAGGGAAGAACGCTCGAGTCACCCGGTGGTTCTTGGCCCTACAGGATTTCGACTTCTCGGTGGAACATAGGCAAGGAAGGCTACAGGGTAATGCAGATGCCCTATCAAGGCTGCACTTCATGTTGAGTAATGGTGCCCAGAACCCCGACCTTGGGCAGAGGGGAGGGGGATGTAAGAGGGCAAACGGAATTGTTGTGGACCAGAGATACGTGTCACCAAGGACCCTGGCATTGGTGAAGTGAAAACCAATAATTCCAGGTGTCGGCGGCGGTAGGTTGCTGACACGTTTATAAAACAGAATTCATCATCTTTCCACCGTCCCTCACTACCCCTCCACCCGATCTCTCTATCACTGTTAATGGCCACACCCTCTCACCAGCTCCACAAGTCCGCTGCCTTGGGATAACCTTTGACTCCTCTTTATCCTTCAAACCACACATCCAAGCCCTCACCTCTGCCTGCCGCCTCCACCTGAAAAATATTTCACGCATCCGCCCATTCCTCAACTCTGACACTACTAAAACGCTAGTCCACGCCCTCGTCATCTCCCGCCTTGACTACTGCAACATCCTTCTCTGTGGCCTCCCAGTTAGCACCCTCGCTCCCCTCCAATCCATCCTTAACTCTGCTGCCCGTCTGATTCAACTCTCTAGTCTGCCTCTCCCCTCTGCCAATCCCTTCACTGGCTGCCCATTGCCCAACGAATTCAGTTCAAATTACTAACCCTGACCTACAAGACTCTCCATAACCTCTCCCCTCCATACATCTCTGCCCTAATTTCCAGATTACCTCCCCTCACGCAATCTCCGCTCCTCACAGGACCTTCTCCTCTGCTCCCCTCTCATCAGCTCCTCACATAACCGTCTCCAAGACTTCTCCCGTGCTTCAAAACATCAACCCAAAACATCAGACTCTCCCCAACTTTCACCAGTTTCAAAAGCAACCTGAAAACCCATCTCTTCAGAATAGCCTACAATCCACACTAACCCCACCACCACTACACCGGCCCGCAAGCATGTCTGCCCCACACCTTCTGTCTCTCCCCTTCTTCCTTGTAGATTGTAAGCCCTCGCGGGCAGGGTCCTCTTTCCTCTCTGTTTCAGTTACTAGTCATTTTTGTCACCATTGTATTTGTTCAATATTTGTTATGTGTGTAATTCCCCTTAAATGTACAGCGCCCTGGAATTAATGGCGCTCTTAAATAAATAATAGTAATAATAATAATAATAATTTTGTTAGTATACTTGCACAGCAAGTAGTCTGGGTCTGGTTTTCAAAGGAGCAGTCCAAGAGCGGGGTGGGAGGACTTCTCCCAGATCTCCAGGTCCAGGCCAGATTTTTATTCTATGTAAGCCTGGAGGTCAGGTGGGTTTAAGGAAGTGGGTGTCTGTGATGTCTGTGAAGCCCCAGCTTCACAGTTTGGTGGACGCTGCAGAGTTCCCAGGAACAGACTACACGCCGGTCTCAGTTGGAGAAAAGGAAGCCTGGAGGCTTATCTGGACACAGGACTGTAAGTGTCCCACAAGGAATGTGTGAACCTGTTTTGTTTTCCTGCATTTTGGCTGAAGTTAAAGGGGTTTTGCCACGAAGTAAAATTGATATGGGAAGCTTGCAAATTAAATAATAAACATTTTCACCATTCATTCTTATTAAAAATTCTGTACCATTTTTGCTTTAGCTGCCCTTTTAGTGAGCCATTATTTACAGCTCATCTCCAGGGGATACGACCAGAGCTCAGAGCTCTTCAGTCCTGGTCGCACATGCCCAGACATAACCTCTCCTCTCAGACAGCTCCTGAGTGTTCAACCCCCAGGTGTTGTTATTCTACTCCTGTCCCCTATACTCCTTATTAATTAGTGAAACAGTGCAAATAAATTAAAAAACGAACATCAATGAGCTATGTGTATTGATAAAGAAAAAAAAAATCAACGGGTTTGGTTCCTGCAAGGATCTGAACCTCTGACCCTTGTGTCGGAAGGTAAAAAGCATTACCTCTAGGCTACAATGTAGCTACTTGTACCTTTGTAAATAAACAGACCTTTCTTTGACTAGAGAGAGGAAGGTCCTGGTGATGTCATCCTGCAGGGTCACATGATATGCAATTCAAACAAATCACACACGCCCCCTTCTGAGCACACAGAGCTGAAGAGCTGGATGCAGGAGGTATGAAATGAGATCGTGGCAAAACCCCTTTAAGTCCACGTTTGTTTTGCTGTTTGTGCAAGGCTGAAATAAAGGCCTGATCGTTTAAACAGTTTCAGAGGACTGGTCCTGTGTTATCATTACAACGAGCTGATACCTTACAATATACACTCACCGACCACTTTATTAGGTACACCATGCTAGTAACGGGTTGGACCCCCTTTTGCCTTCAGAACTGCCTCAATTCTTCGTGGCATAGATTCAAAAAGGTGTTGCAACGATGCTCAATTGGCCCAAAGAGTGCCAAGAAAATATTCCCCACACCATGACACCACCACCACCAGCCTGATCCGTTGATACAAGGCAGGATGGATCCATGCTTTCATGTTGTTGACGCCAAATTCTGACCCTACCATCGAATGTCGCAGCAGAATCGAGACTCATCAGACCAGGCAACGTTTTTCCATCTTCTACTGTCCAATTTCGATGAGCTTGGCAATTGGAGCCTCAGTTTCCTGTTCTTAGCTGAAAGGAGTGGCACCGGTGTGGTCTTCTGCTGCTGTAGCCCATCTGCCTCAAAGTTCGCCGTACTGTGCGTTCAGAGATGCTCTTCTGCCTACCTTGGTTGTAACGGGTGGCTATTTGAGTCACTGTTGCCTTTCTATCAGCTCGAAACAGTCTGCCCATTCTCCTTTGACCTTGGCATCAACAAGGCATTTCGCCCACAGGACTGCCGCTCACTGGATGTTTTTCTTTTTCGGACCATTCTCTGTAAACCTAGAGATGGTTGTGGCGTGAAAATCCCAGGGTATCAGCAGTTTCTGAAATACTCAGACAGCCCTTCTGGCACCAACAACCATGCCACGTTCAAAGGCACTCAAATCACCTTTCTTCCCCATATGATGCTCGTTTTGAACTGCAGGTTATTGTCTTGTCCATTTCTACATGCCTAAATGCACTGAGTTGCCGCCATGTGATTGGCTGATTATGAAATTAATGTGTTAACGAGCAGTGTGGACAGGTGTACCTATTAAGTGGCCGGTCAGTGTATATTATAATATATATGTATATTATTATATATATATATATTATATATATATTTTTATATATATATTTATATTAATATATATATATATATATATATATATTATATATGAAAAAAAAAAAAAAAAACAAGAAATGGCAGCAAACCTAAAAAAAATCTAGGAAGGCGGGGTGCCCGCAGAAAAAAAGGCCAGGTGAAGGCTTCCAAACGAATAAAAAACAAGAAAAATTCCGCAGCACTCATCAGGTAAGGTGAAAAAATAAAACAATTTATTCCCACATGTCACAAGGCGACGTTTCGGTTCCCTCTCAGAACCGTTTTCAAGTGCATGAATAACAAAGTGTCAAGCTTTAAATATACAAATCAATCAACCATATCAATTACAATAATTAGTGATAAAAGTGAATCTCAACACATAAATACATCGTAGTAAAGTGTAATAATAAGAGGCAACATTGTGAACATCGCAACGATGCCAAGAAACAATAGTGTGCATTACAGTGAAGTTAAAACATGGGAAAATACGGAGCTTACCTATAATCAAAGAAATAACAACAGCTGTAACAATGCATGTCAAACTACAGCGTTCCTAACTCCCAAGTACGCAATACCGGAACTAAACTCGCTCTGATAACAACCAGGCGTCCGTAGCAACCTGCATCAAACGAGCAGGAACCCACGACATTGGTTACTTCCGGCTAGCGCTGGAGACGCGTCCTTGGAGACAAAAAGCTCACTATAACAGAACCGTCATCCGCGCATGACAATAAAGCACATAAGTACAAAGTGGCCATTTTTGTCAAGGGCAAACAACTCTAATGCAAGCTATACTTAGAAAGGTAATGTATGGCGAGGATGGTACCACTCACTGCCCGTGAACCACCAGCAGTAAAGTAGTCCTAACCGATATCAGGCGCTGCCAACACCAAAGGTGAAAGCGCACCTGGCATCAAACCCACCAATACACAGACCAATCAAACGGTGACTCCACACCTTTATTCAACAATGCATAGAAATAATATTACAATAAAAAGTACCACAAAAATGTAGAAATTTAAAACATTTCACTGGAGTTTAAAGGAAAAAAATAATTCCCAAAAAATTTAATACAAATTTTTAGATCTAGGTAACGACGTAGAAACCCAAAACAAAATTATTTTTAAGAAGGGGTTGTTAAGACGTGATGAATCTAAAAAATAATGGAAAAAAATTTAAAACATGCTTTAACAACATCCAAAATAGGGGGGGGCGCATCAAAGAAACAACAAGGAGCTTAAACTACTTGAACAAACCAGATGATTCTTATAATCGAAAATTTAAAACCCCAAACCGGTTTTAAAAGCTTTGGTCCTTTAAATTTAAAACCACTCCAATTTCCCCTTTTTTTTAAGTAGAAAGTGGGGGAATTTTTCCCCCCTCGGGGGTTTTAAAAGGGGGGGAAATAAACCCCCGCCAACAATTTAAAATTCCCAATTTATTAGGGGAAAACCCCGCAAAATGCTAGATACCCGGGAAATCTAAACTTTTTTTTACGAAATAAAAATCGGATTATTTAAAATTTTGTTTTTTAAATCACAAGTTGGGCTCACCCCCCATAAAACAGGTGGCAAAGGGCCCAGGGGGTATAAAACAAACCCAATCGAAGAAAAAAAGTTAAATGGAATCAAAACTTTTAAAAGGGTTGTCCCTTTTCAGGGTTGTTAAAATGATCCCCTCTAACCTTTTATTTTTTCAATTAACCAGCACAAACAAAGGGAAAAACCAAAAAAGGGACTGCCTAAGAATGTCCCGTCTATTCTTCCTGTAAATCCCGGGAAAAAATGTTTTGAAAAATTTAAACAAACCTTTAAATTATATGATCCCTTTTAAAAGACATCAGGGCATAATTTAAAAAACCACAAAAATCTTTAAAAAATATTAAATCAAAATGAACCAAATTTTTTCCCCAAGGATAGCAGAAAATTTTTTGACTCAAATTTTTAAATGTTTGATACAAAAAAGGGAAATCCCAGGGGCTGAAGCTTAACTCTATTTTTACACGGGCTTCATCATAGGTCATATTATTAACACGGGGAACAGTTTTTTGAATAAAATTTACGGATACCCCTTCCAAAAAAGATTTTTAAAATGTTTTTTCCCCCTATGAGGCCAAAGATTTCCCCAATATTAACAATGCCCTGCTCGTATTTAAATTTACTCAAAGGGAACGAAATTCTTTCGCAAAATTAATAGGATTTGGGTACTAGAAAAATGCAGTAATGGGAAATTTTTCTCAAATCTTTTTGGGGGTAAAAACCATATTCAACTTATTTCCCACTTTCAATACCATTGGAAACTAAAAAAGTCAAACTAATTTTTAAAAAAAAAAGTAACAGTAAATTGAATACTGGAATTAATGTTATTAAGAAAAAAATGAAAATCCCAAAAACCCGAATTTATTCCCGACCAATTTACAAAAAAAAATTTAAAAATATTTTATCTCCACCACTTTTTTCTTAAAAAGGGAGTCATAGAAAATGTTGGGTTTCCCCCCAACCTGCCATATATAAATTTGCATAAGTTTTTTGGGGGAAAATTAGAAACCCTGGGCCTTCCCCCCCCACCTTTTTAAAAAAACCCCTCTGGGAAAATTTAAAATATTTTTCATGGCAAAACTAGATCAACAAGGTTAAGAGAAAATCCTTACCCGCATCTAAAAACAGCCTTCTCCAAATATGTTTTACTGCAGAGAAAACCCTGCCTCATGATCAATAGAGGGGGTTTTTAGGGGTCACCCCCCAAAGGAACCAAATTTTCATTAAATTTTGGGAGGGAATCTCCCCTTTTGGTTTTAAAAAAAAATCATTAGTATTTTTAAAAGTATGAAATCGGAATCCAAAATGCCAAAAATTTTTTCAAAAAATCTATCCCAAAAAATTTTTAAAAAATTACTGAACAAAGGACATTGCCCTGATACAAATTTGGGCCCTTTCCGGTGGGTTTGTTTAAAATTTGTGAATCTTTGGTAAAAGTATAGGGTAGGGTAACTAAAGTTCTAAACCCAAACCAAAAAAAACTTTTAAAGCACGATCAATGTGGCCATTCCTTAAAACTTTTCCGGACAAAATGCCCCAAAACCCGGGGTACGAAACCCCAAATTTAGGAAACCCTTTCTAATTTACAGTACACTTTACTAACCCTTAACGACCGTCTTTTCCTTTTAAATAAATGTGGGTTTGTTCAAAAATCCCAGTAGCCCCACCTTTTTTCGGGAATCTAATTGTTTTTAGATGAATTCCCCAGAAAAATTTTCCCTTTAAGGGATATATTTTTATCTGAGGGCAAATTTTGGGGTTTGTAAAATAGCCCTAAACCACTAGTTTATAAAACTTTCAATATCTTTTTTTTACCAACTGAATAAAAATTTTTTATGGATCATGATAGTAGGGGGGACAAAATCACGGCAAGGGGAAAACCCATTTTTAATTTTCTTAAATTTAAAAACAACATAAAATGTCATTACCATCCATTTAAATTTTACCAGGTTGTTGTTTTTAAAACCCAAACTTTCAGGGTTTTAAACCTACGAAAAAATTGAAACAAGTCCCCAAGGGCCCCAAAACAAACCAATTGACCTTAAAGGCCCGGACAAAATGAAATTCCCCTTTTTTTTAAAACCCAAAGGGAAAAATTTTGTTACGGTTAAAGGGTTTAAAAAAGATATATTTTTCCCCCGTTTCCTTTTGTCTCCCTTTTTTCTCAATTTCTTTTTGAGAATTTGTTTGGGTAAATTGTTTTTTGACTTCTTGTTTTTACGGCCCTATGTCTTTTCCCACCCACCCACCTCCTTCCTTTGACCGCGTCCCCTGGGAAATTTTCCCTGGGGGGGAGGGGTCCATAAAAAAAAACCTTTTTCCCGTATCTTTTTCTTATCACCTACAAGTCCTTATTTCTTCACCCATCGTTCGTGCTGGGGCCAAATTTTTTAAACCGGGGCCCTGCATACACCCTTAAATTGGGCTCATAATCCTGTGCATCAAAGGTGCCCTTTTCCTCCTTTTTTTTGTCTTTCAAGCTCATCCTAAACTTGCTCCCAAAAAAAATTTCTTTTTAAACAAAAAAGTTATTATAATCATCAAGGAAAGAGAAGATTTTAATAATTCCCTGTTTTCTTTAAATTTATCACTCTGCTTTTTAAATCCTCTTAAAAAATCCAAATCAAAGAATAATGCCGAGCATATCTGTTAAAACATTTCAAACGGGATCTAAAACCAATCTTGGAAAAAAGTGTAGGCGCTAGAGGGAAAGCTGCCTCGGGAATTCTTTAGCTTTAAAATTTCTCTAAGTGTAACATAATGCAGTTCCAATGATTGCCTTCTTGGAAAGAAATTCATACTTTTTTTGTCGATATAAGGGGTTTCAAAAAAAAACAGTTTCCAGGAAGCATTTAGGGAAGGCCACATTGATCGGCTTTGAAAGATTTTTGGTGGAAACATCCAGTTTCACCTATCCATACTTTCTACCTAAGATCACAAAACTTTAAAAAATCCACCCGGAAGGGGGAATTGTAAACAGGGCAAGACCTTGTTAGTAATTTTTCAAAATTTTTGGATAGAGTTTTTTATTAAATTTGGGAGTTTTTTCGACTTCATACCAAAAGAGATACTAAAGAATTTTTTATTTCAAACTAAGTGAAAAATTTTAACCCTTTCCCCAATAATGTCTTTTTTGGGTTCCTTCGAGGGGAGCCATAAAACCTCCCAATTTATCATGAGGAAATAACTCTGCAAGTAAAAAAATTTTTCTTTGGGGAAGGCTAGATTTTCAGAGCGGGTAAGGGTTTTTTCTTAACCCTTTTTTTGGGGATCTAGTTTTGACATGCAACTATTTTCAATTTGCAGAGGGGTTTTATTTACAGGGGCGGGGGAACGGCCCCCTTGGGACTAATGTCCGCCCCAACTTATGCAAATAAATATATGGGCAAGTTGGAGGAACAACATAAACTATGTATCTCCCCACTTTTTAAAGGTTTTTCAATTGGTTTGGGAAAACATAGATGACATTTTTGTCAAACTGGCGGGCACTGAATCAGAAGGGTTTTTGGATTTTCAATTTTTTTTTTAATAACATTAAATTTCCCGTATCAATTTACCGTTACTTTTTCATCAAATATTTGACTTTTTTTGATACCAAAGGTAAAAGTACTGGGGAAAAAGTTAATACGGGTTTTTTTTCAACAAAAGATACTGATAAAAAAAAACCCTAAATTTTTAAAATTTTTTAGGTTTGCCACCTATTTAAAATTGATCGTTGTTGCCAATTTAGTCAATTACTAAAGTAGCCAGGCGGGATTGTTAATATTGAGGATTCCCTTTGCCTCATACGGGGGAAAACATGTCTAAAACGTTTTTTGGGAAAGAGGTTTCCCCCTAATGTTATTTATAAACAATTTTTCCCCCCCCGTTAAAAATATGACCACCCGATTTAAACCCGTATCAAAATAGAGTTAAAGCTTTAGCCCTTTGATTTTCCCTTTTTTTTTACATTTAACAATTTGATCCTAAAAATTTCCCGCTATTTCCTTTGGAAAAAAATTGGTTTATTTTGCATAATAGTTTTAAAGGGAAATTTTGGATTTTCAATCTAAAGCCCCGATTTCTTTTTTTGAAAATCATCCCAATTTAAAGGATAGATTTTGTCAAAAACATTTTCCCCACTTTTGGGGAACTAGACAAAACATTTTTAGGCCCGTCCCCGTTTTGGGTCCCTTTTCCCGGTCTGTCTGTGTTAATTGTAAAATCATTTGGTTTGAGGGGATCATTTACACACCCCCCGAAACGGGGCAATCCTTTTAAAATTAATTCCATTTAACTTGTTTTTTTTCCATTGGGGAGTTTATATCCTCTGGTGTCCTTGGGCCACCTGAATTTTTTGGGGGTGAACCACTTTGGGGACTTGAAAAAGAGGTTTAAAAAAATACAGATATTCTATTCGGAAAAAAAAAAGATTTGAATTTTCCTTTATCTAAGCATTTTTTCAGGGTTTAAACCCTAATGAATGGGAACTTTTAAAAGTAAGGCTGTGGATTAAATCCCACATTTAAAAAAGAAGGGAAGATCGCCCCATTCTACTTTAAAAAAAGGGGGTTTGGGGGAAATTTTTAAGACCAAACTCCCTTAAAAACCCTTTTGGGATTAAAATTTGATTAAAAAGAAACAATCTGGGGGAAAAATTTAAGTAGAAATTTAAAACTCCTTGTTGCCCCTTTGGAAAGCGCTTTTAAACGATGTTCGTGGGAAACATGTTTCTAACTTTTTCCATTATTTTTTTAGATTCATCACGTCTTCCCAATTTCTTTAAAAATAAAAATTTTGAAAGGGATCTAAGTCGTTTTCTTTGGATCAAAAAAAATTGGGAAATTTAATTTTTTAAAATTAAGTTTTTTTAACCCCCAGGCGCAATGTTTATTTTCCCACATTTTTATTTAAAATTTTTTTTGCTAAAAACTTTCTCAAGCATTGTTTAATTTAAAAGGGGTGGATTTACCGTTTTTATTGGTCCTGTTATTTGGGGGGTTTGATGGGGCCAAAGGGGCGCTTTCCCTTTTGGTTTTGGGACGCCGATATCGGGTTTGGATACTTTAACTGCTGGGGTTCCCCAGTGAGTTTGGAAACCCTCCTCGCCATACAATTTCCTTTCTAAATTTAAAACTTGGGATTAAGATTTTTTTCCCCCGACAAAAAAGGCCACTTTTGAAAATTTAAAGGCTTTTTTGTAGGCCGTTTCCCAGGAGGTTCTGTTTTTAGGGGAGCTTTTTGACTCCAAAAGGGCGCGTCTCCAGCGCTAGCCGGGAAATTAAACCCAAAGCCGGGGGGTTCCTGCTCGTTTAGATGCAGGTTTTTTCACGGGGCCCCGGTTGTTATCCCGAGCGAGTTTAGGTTTTTCCCGGGATTTCGTACTTTGGGGAGTTAAAGGGGGGCCGCTGTAATTTGACATGCCTTGTTTTTCAGCTGTTTTTAATTTTTCTTTTTATTATCGGTAAGCCCGTATTTTCCCATGTTTTAAAACCCCCCATGTAAAGCCCCACTATTGTTTCTTTCCAAACCTTGCGATTTTCACAAAAGGAAGGGTTCTTTTTATTTCCTTTTTTAAAATTTTATTTAAATTTTATGAAAACACTTTTTTTCACTAATTAATTTTAATTGATATGGTTAATTTATTTTTTATTTTTAAATCTTTACACTTTTTTATTTATGGGACTTGAAAAACGGTTCTTGGGGAGGGAACCCCAAAACGGGCGCCTTGTTTACATGTGGGAAAAAATTGTTTTTTTTTTTTTTTCACCTTTCCTGAAGATGCTGCGGAAATTTTTTTAGTTTTTTTTGTATATGGGTTATATAAAAAATTTATATGTTTTAATATTTTATATATATAAATAATTTTATAAATTAAAAAATAGAATATTTTTAAATAAATATACACACCCACAACCCGCATACATATAATATGAAATATAATAATAAATATAAATATTATATATATATAAAAAATATATAATATAATATCCACATACATTATATATATAAAAATTGTGTCCCTCTACTGAGAATCCACTATTCCCTCCTCCTCTTCCTTTTGATCCTCCTTTCACTGTTTCCTTTTTCCCAATCCTTCTCAGCCCTTACTTTTCCCTGGGTTTCCCTCTTTCTTAAGGAGTAAAAGGGTTTTTAAATTATCAAATGAAAACAGTGTGCATTAAAGGGAAAGTTTGTTTGGGGAATAAATTGGGGGGAGAAATTTCTTAAAAATTTTTTAACGGTAAAAAAACACAAGTATTAAAGTTACTTACTTTAAATCATTTTATTTCATTTCTAAATTAACTACTCCCTTTTAAAGTATTAATAAACTTGGGTTTTGTTTCATATTAACCTTCCCCTTTAAAGACCCGCCCCGCCAAATTTAAAACCCTGGGGGGTTTTTCGGGTCGTTTCGTTTTTTCCCGCGACTTTTTTGACGGGGCGCTGGCCAAAACACCCGGAAGGGTTTGTTTTGGGGGCCCGGGGCGCCACAATTTTTTCGCGGGATTCCGGGGGGTTTTATCTTCACAGCCCCGATCCCAGAGCCCCCCTTTCAGGGGACCTTGGGGGACGGCAAAAACCCTCCCAACCCAGTGCTTTTAATAACCCTTTAAAAACGAAAAGGGGGTTATCCCTTGGGCAAGGCCAATCAAAGGGTTTTCCCCCGTCTCCCCGTCGGGGGAAACGGGGAAAACACCCGGGTACCTTCTCCCACAGAGCTCCGGGAACGGCTTGGGAAAAAGGTTTACTCCCGGGGACCTTTTAAATGGCCCCAAAGGGTAAATTTTTGTACTAAGGCCAGTTTACTAGGACCGCAAATTTTTGCTGTCCAATCACTTTTCCCTGTTTTCCGAACTGGGCACATTTTTAGAAAAGTTTTTAAACAAATAGAAAAAACAAATACATTTCAAGTGTAAAAAAAAAAAAAGGTAAAAAAATTTTTAAACAGTTTATCACCCTTTTTAAGGGAGTAAAAAAAAAAAAACTTGGAAAAAAAAACCATAAAAAACTGAAAAAAAAAGTGTAAAAAAATAAATAAAAAAAAAAATAATAAATTTTTTAAAAAATAATTGTGCATAAATTACAAAAAGCAAGAAAAAAACCCCACACAAAATTTTTTTTAACCACCACACCGAAAATTTAAACTAACAATTAAAACTGTGAAAAGGAAGTTTTTAAAAAAAAAATAAAAAAAAAAAATAAAAAAAAAAACCTTTCAAATTTAAAAATTTTAAAAAAGAACTTTAAAATATTCCCCCCTTAAATACCAAACCTTTTTCCCGAAAAAAACAAGGGCCAAAATTACCCAAAGGGTTCGCCCCTCCCCAAAAAAAAAAAAAGTTAAAGGAAAAGCAAGGAGGGCCCCCAAAAACCCCCTAAAAAAAACCCCCCAAAAAAACCAAAGGTTTTTAGGGGGTTTAAGGGGTTAAACCCAAAATGGTTTGAATCACTTTGGTTTTCTTTAAAAAGTTCCCCTAAAGGAAAAGAATAAAATGATACCAATAAAAGGAAAAATTTAAAAAACACTTTTTGGGGTTTCAATTATAACTCGCAAAAAAATTTTGGGAACACATACTACATTTTGGGAAAAATTTTTCCTCTTTCAGCAACCCATCAAATATATAAAACTTTTTCATTTTTTTTTGGGGGTTATAATGGGATTGAGGAAATTCTGGTGTGCATATTTAACTTTTTTTGTGTTTCTTTTTAACACTTTAATTTTTTTTTTATTTTTTTTTTTACTTGTCACACTATGAGACTAAACTTTAAACGTGTTATAACACAATTAGCCCAAAACAAGAATTTTTTTCTTTCCCAAAGTATTTTTTGGGCCCAAAGACTTAAGCATGTCCCCGGCCAATTCCCCCACACAAGGCCTTTAGCCCTACATGGGCCCAAAATTTTAAAGTAAAAAAAACAGGAATTTGAAGGCGGCGTGCAAAAGCACGCGCAAAACCCAAAAATTTTCACATCCCCGCCCATCGTGCTGTAAGCCCAAAGCCCCCCCTTTGAAAAAAAACCCCACCCACCCCTTTTTCCCCTTTCCACCCCCCAAACTGTTTTAATGGCTTTTGGGAAGAAACTAAATTAGGGGGTTTGGGGTCAACCCCAGCTTTTTTGGACGTTTTGGGGTAGCCCCTTTTTCAGCATCCAGGGGAGCTGGGGGATTTCCGCCAAACTGTGGGCCCCCAAAAGGGAGGTATCTCCCGGGGGCCTATTTTTTAACCCTGTAGCCAAAGGGAGTAGCCTCCGAGCCCGGGTTAAAACCCCCCCTTTTAGCCAGGGAAACGCCCCTTTCAAACCAGGTATGCCCTTTACATCCATTTGTGCCTCCAAAAATTTAAACCCGGGAGTGGCCCCCAATAACCAGGGAAATGCCCCCCCAAAAGCCGGGGAGTGCCCCCCAAAAGCCAGGTAGTGCCTCCAAAACAAAAGGGATGTCCCCCAAAAGCCCGGGAGTGCCCCCAAAAGCCCCCTTAGATTTCCTTTTTTTTTTTCCTTAAAAGCCAGGTAGGTTTCCCCCTAAGCTAGGGAAGGTGCCCCCCTTTTAGACCCGGGGAGATGCCCCCATGACCCCTGCAGAAGCCCCCATGAGCCCCGGCAGATGCCACCTTTATCCAGGTTTTGATGCCCCCATGAGCCAGGGGATGCCCCCAATGAGCCCCGCAGATGACCCCTTTAAGCAGGAAATGGCCCCCCGAGCCAGGCAGATTCCCCCATGCCAGGCAATCCCCCCTTTATCCAGGGAGATGCCCCCTGCCAGGCAATTCCCCCCCTTTTTCCAGGGAGAAACCCCCCCCTGAGCCAGGAAAATGCCCCCATGAAGCCAGGGGCAATGCCCCCCAGAGCCAGGGGCCCCTGCCCCCTTTATCCAAAAAGATTTCCCCCCATTAAACCAGGCCCGATGCCCCCATTACCCGGCAGAAAGCCCCCATGGGCCCGGGAGATTTCCCCCATGGACCCAAAAGGGAGTTCCCCAAAAGCTTTTTAAAAAAAAAAATTAAAAATTTAAACCTACTTTAAAACTCCTCCCCCACAAGCATTTTAGTCCGCACCACACACACTCCCCCCCCCCTCAAAGCATTTAGTTTACCCACACACAAAAACACTCCTCCCCTCCCCCAAGCAATTTACCCACAACCCCAACCCCCCTTTTCCCCCACACAAACCATCCCCCGCACTCACCTGTCCTGCTGGCATCCTAGTTCTTCAAACCGGGGGAAAGGGGCAAAGCTTCGCGGTCCCGCCCAAGCCCCGCCCTCTAAAACCCCCCCGCAAAAGCCCTCCTTGCTTCCTCGCACCCAGGGAAACCCTTTGCCGCGGGGGCTGGGAGGGCAAGGGGATCGGGACGTCAAGAGACCCTAAAGAGAAAGCCGGGGCCCCAATTCCCTCTGTTTCCCCAAAATTTAAAAACCCCCAGCCCTTCCTTAAAAGGGGGCGGGAGGGTTAAAGGCCAAACCCTAAGAGGGGGGCGGGACAAAAGCCCCCATTTAGCGGGGTGACCCGGGCCCAAAAACCGGGGAGTGTTTTTGGCCAAAATATATCTTTAGTGCCGATTTTCACAGAAAAGGGCCCGGACCCTTCCTTGATGTTAATGGCAGCCCGCCAGTTTCAAAACCCCGTGATTTGCCACGGGGGTCCTTCCCTAAAAGCAAACTGTTTGCATTTCTGCGGTCAACTTAAAGGACCAAAGGGGGGGCAATTTAATTTTTTCCCCAAAGGGGGCCCGTTTAAAAATACATGAAAATTTTGAGAAAATTTTTTAAGGAAACCGACAAAAAAAAAACAATTTGGGTGAACGGGGAAAAAATTTTTTATTGTTTGGGGGGATTTAATTTTTTGGGGGAAAACCCTTTCTCTGTACCATCAGTAAAAGGAAAGGGATGGGGTTTTTTATTTAAAAGTCCCCTTTATCAAATGCAGGTTTTTAAAACAGGTCCCCTCAATTCAGTTTAAAGGGGGATTTAGATTAAAATCCCCGAGGCCAGGCAGGTTAAATAAAAATAAAAAGGTCTTCCCGGCAAACGGGATTTAATATAAATAAGGTTTTCCCCCTCATTTTCAGGTATTTAAAATTTAATAACCCAAAAAAACATTTTATAATTTTTTACATTGTTTTCCTAGGGTTTTAAAGGGGGCCAAAAAAAGAACATTTTAAAAACCCGTTTCCAAACCGTTCGGGCCCCCTTTTTTGCAAAGGTTTTGGATCCAGAAAGGAAGGCAAAAAACCCCAATTTAGGTAAAACCAATTGGGTTCCCCCCCAAATTTTTGGGAAAACTTTATTCCCGGGGGCCTCCAAACGGCAATAAAAAAGGGAAAAATCCCTTTGGAAAAACAATTACCCCTTTCCTCCAGAAAAACCCCTTTTTTAACACAAAATAACCTGTTAAGTAAATTTTGCCCTAAATGGGTCCAAACCCCTTTTTGAACTCTGTTATGAAATCAAAAACCCTAGAAGTTCCCTTTTGGGCAGAAAAGTTCCACAAATTCACTTTGGCCCCTTTTTCAGTAAAGAATCCCTTTCTAAAAGTTTATTTTTTGAAACTTTAGTTCCTCATGGAAATTTTTCCCCAACAGGGAGGTTTTTTAAGGTAGTTTATTTAAAAACCCCCACAAACAAAGGTTCGAAAGAAAGGGTTTTTTCAGCTTTTCCCCCACAAAAGGCACGGGGAAAAAATTAAGGGTAGTTTTAAAAAATCACCACAAAAAAGGCAGGAAAATTAGATAAAAAAAAACCCCACCCCCCAGGTTTAGAAGAAGCCCCCACAAGGGAAATATTTAAAAATTTTTTCCCCCACCAGGCAATAAAAATAGAATCTTAACTCCCCCCAAAATGGATTTTTTTATAAAAACCCCTTCCCCCCCAAGCCCGGGATAAAAAATAATTTTAAAGCTTTCCCACACAGGAAAAAAGAAAAGTTTTTAGCTCCCCACCTAAAGGGATATAGAATATTATAACTCCCCCCATCAGGTATAAAATAGTTAAAAAGGGTCCCCACACCCAATAAAAAGAAAAGTTATAGCTCCCCCCCAGGCAGGTTTATTTGAAAAGTTTATAGCTTCCCCCCCCACAGCAGGTAAAAAAGATATAGCCCCCACAGGCAGGTATATAGAGGTTTTACAGCTCCCCACAGGGGAGGGAAAAAAGGGTTTTTTTCTCCCCACCCGGCAGGTAAATAGTCATAGCCAAGGGGCCCCCTAGGGAAAATTTCACTCAGGCGAAGGGAAAAAATCCCCCCCCCCCCCAAATTTAAAATGCCGCAGGCCGCACTTTGACCCCATTTTTCTGGTGATGGGTGTGAGAGACACAAATGAGTAGAAACTGATTCTTTTGCCCGAAAAAACGTATGCCCCCCTCAGTGGGTCTCTCACCACCTTTAACGCCTGGGTTTTTTTAAAGCAAAATGTCTGTTTTTTAAATGTTTTTTTGGAAATAAAATTTTACAATTTTATATTGAATAAATTTTTTACCCTCTGGATCTACATTTTTCTGTTCAAAATTTTCGGGGACCCCTTTCCCTTGCTTGGATGGGGCCCTTTCCCTGCCGGAAAATGTGGGGGGCTTTGGGTTTAAACTTTTTTTTGGGTGTTTAAAATTTGACAGACTTTCAAACCCGTCAGGGTCAAAAACCCGCAAGAAATAGCTTTTCAAAAAGGGTAAAAAGGGACTGTTTAATCAGCAGTGGGGAAAACAAACTACACGCCCCTTACAAAATTTACTTTAACGCTCTGTAAATTGGGACAAAAAACACAGAAAACCCCTAAAAAAAACCCAAAAAAAAAAATAAAAAAAAATTTTTGTGGCCCCTGGCTGTGGGGGGACCGCAGGGAGGTACCCACTGTGAAGATCTCAGCTGGGCCCTGGGTGCAGAAATGCACCCCCCTTATCTCTATAGGTGTGTGTAGTCCCTTTCCCCGACAGCCAAGACCACGACACAAACTCCAGAGTGAGCAGACTGCACTCACATATGGAGATGAAGCGAAGGGACAGCAGGGGGCCGGACACCATTCACTTCATTTTTTCTTCATAAATTGGGGCTTTTTGGTGTCACAATACCTATTTTTCCCCCCTGGAACAGGGATGGAACAGGCAGGGCACTTTACCATTCCCGGCTCCACAGAAGATTTGGGACAAGAAGCGGGAAGGGGGCGGACTGGGGGTGGAGTGAAGGAGGGTGCAAAAGGACAGGGGCAAATAAGGCACCAAAAACCCCAATTTTCCCCGTTTTTCGAATTTTAGAAAGCACGCAAGGTCATGTGCCCTCTTTTTTTGGCTTTTTGCGAGTGAAATGCTGGCCGGGCCCTTTTTTTCCCGCCAAAGAAGGCGAGCCTGCCCCTTTTGGGAAAAAGGGGGCCCCGGTCATAAACTCCCCCACAGGCAGGTATAAAAGCATTTTAAACCCCTCACCCTGCAGGGGGAAAAACAGCGTTATAGGGCCCCCCCAGGCAGAAATACCCTTCTGACTTTCCCCAGGGCAGGTTTACACAATTTTAAAAGGGCCCCCCCCACCAGGGATATAGGGTTTCAGCTCCCCACGGCCGGTTTTATAGAAATTTTTTATTACCAAAAAAAAAAAATAACAAAAACCCAATACCACCTTAATGACTTCCGGCTGAAATTCGGGTTTCCCTTCTATCCGAGGGGGCATCCCGGGGCTGGTGTGATGGGCCGTCAAACCGCCACAAACGGGCCCTCCTCCCAGCAGCCCCGCTCGGGCCGCACAGAGTGATTATTCTGTGTGCCGTGGAGAGGCAGCGGCGCGATGAGCATCGCGTCACTGCCCAATTCATCAATACAGGAGATACTAATAGTAGCGCTGACGGCACGCCCCGGCCTCACAGCACTACCCCGCCACGGCGGGCCGCCAGCGCTACTATTAGTAGACCTGGGCATCGTACACCGCGGGCCGCATCTGACGGGCCAGCGGGCTGGATGCGGCCCGCAGGCCGTACAATGCCCAGGTCTGCTATAGACCAGAGCATCTAAATGGATAAATGCCTGAGATTAAAGGAATCTCCTGTTCCAGTAGGAACAGGATCCTGGCTGAATGGTACAGACTTTGTCTTGCAACGATCATGTGGGTACATCTTCTGAAAACGTATGATCACCATGAACCATTACATCATGTTGCAGCAAGTACATGAAGGCCCATGACACATATGCACGTCAAATGTTGGAAAGAGATTAAAACAAATCAATGAGATGGGAATACACCTTTAAGCAATCCTCTCTGCACATAGTGAGAAAGTGTTAGAGCCAGACCAGGACTACCTAACTTATACAAAAAAGTACATAAATTAGGCACACATTGCTTGTTAAGTGAAAAAAAAAGTTACAGTAGTGTCAAATGCCATGCTATTGACTGCAGGATCAAAGGGAATAAATAACTGGAATCAGAGTAAACTTCTTGCCGTTTGCACAGTTCCCCAACTCTAAGATGCAGCTGGTCTGAGCTTGCATGCGTTACAATCTATACATTTATGGCATTGTGCGGGAACCAATTATCGACCATTATGTATCATTACGTCAAGTAAAAATGAAGTTTTAATTTCTTAGTGGGATCTTTATTTTTCCACTCACTGTGCAGGATAAATATGTAAAAATGGCAGGGTCTAATATATATACAACAATTGAGGACCTAGAGGCCTGAGAAAGTCTCTTGGCACCTTATGATCACATCAAAGGATTGCTGATGGAGAAAAAGAAGTTGCCATTGTCAATATCAACTACTGCACTCAAGGGGTTGCATAGCTAATACCAGAGTTTACTCTCATACTGTCTGTTAGACAAGGAGCTTTGGTGTCATGAGACACCTAAGCACTAATTTCACAGGCACAGGACATATACATAGTTACATGGTACGGTTGAAAAAAGACATGTGTCCAAGGGTGGGTAAAATGTGGTTGAAGGGCAGGAGACAAGGATTTTAAGCCTGGCCCCCCCACTGGTTAATGCCCTGAAACCCACATGGCAAGAACTAATCTGCTCCAGTGGAGACCCCATCTCTGATCACAGAACCGCCACCAGCCATTATCTAGAATTTTACATGGCCACATACGCCTTAATATTCTTTAGTTTCAAGTAGTTATCTAAGTAATTCTTGAAACTTCCAACTGTTCCTGCTGTGACCAGCTCCTCAGGCAGGCTATTCCACAGATTTACAGTTCTTACAGTGAAGAACGCTTTTCTCCTCTGGAGATTGAATCCTTTTTTTCTCCAGCCGAAGGGTATGTCCCCTTGTCTTTTGAGGGGGCTTTACTTGAAATAATTTTTCCCCACACTTTTTTGTAGGGACCATTTATATATTTATATAAATTAATCATGTCCCCCCGAAGCCGTCTTTTCTCAAGACTAAATAAGTTCAATTCTACTAACCTCTCCTCATAACTAAGATGCTCCATTCCCCTTATAAGTTTGGTTGCTCGTCTTTGCACTCTAGCTCCATTACATCTTTTCTATAAACTGGGGCCCAGAACTGAACAGCATATTCTAAGTGAGGTCGCACCAATGCTGTATACAGCGGTAGAATGACATTCTTGTCCCGCGAGTCCATGCGTCTTTTAATACACGCCAATATCTTACCTCTCTTAGAGGAAGCTGATTGACACTGTATGCTGTTCTGTAGTCTATGATCTACAAGAACACCCAGATCTTTTTCAACAAGCGATTCTCTAAGTTTTTTTCCCCTTAGGCCATATGATGCCTGATGTTTATTTGTACCCAAATGCAGAACCTTACACTTATCCACATTGAACCTCATTTGCCAAGTGGATGCCCAAACACTCAGTATGTCCAGGTCTGCTTGCAATTTCTGAGCATCTTCCATTGATTGCACTGCACTACATAGCTTGGTATCATCTGCAAAAATAGAAACCGTGTTATTGATCCCTTCCACTATATCATTAATTAACATTAAATAAAAGAGGACTCAATACTGAGCCCTGGGGCACACCACTCATAACCGGGGACCACTCAGAGTAGGAGTCATTTACCACCACTCTCTGAGTATGACCCGATAGCCAGCTTTTAATCCAATTATACACCATTATTTCTAACCCAATTGATTCTAATTTGCCCAACAAACGCTTATGAGGGACAGTGTCAAACGCCTTTGCAAAGTCTAAAGACACAATATCCACAGCTGCCCCGCTGTCAAGACTTCAACTCACCTCTTCATAAAAATAGATCAGGTTGGTCTGACATTTCTGTTCTTAGTAAAACCATGCTGGCAATCACTTATAATATTGTATTCAGCCACATATTCCTGTATATAGTCCCCTATGAGATCCTCCAACATATTTCCCCCAACACATTTGCCTTGCACCAGTCTCCTGTCATCAAGATATATTATTACTAACTTACCTAATAGTTTCTCCTCCAACATATTTAGCTGATCTGCATGAAGTCCTCTTTTAGTTACAGACGAAAACTGCCAACTTAGAACCTCTGACAGCTGTGTCCATCTTGCTGCTGGTGGGTTTAGGAAAAAGGATAAATTCTAAAAAAGGAAAGAAAACATTTAATAATGTAATGCAGAAACTGCAATAAGGACAGTAAAACAAAAGTTTAGACTTTGTACAAATTATGTCTATAAGCTACATTTGTGCAGAATGAAATGCTAAAGAAATACAGTGGTATATGTCATCAATAGTCCCACATGTTAAAAACAGTAAAATAAATCTGCTTTCTTGTACAGTAAACAAGTATAACATCATAAGTAATACATTTTGACATTTAAAAAAATTAATTAGCTCCCACTTAAAAATAGGCCATTAATAATAAAGTTCTGGAAAATCTCTTTAACCCCTTACCGCCACATCCATTTTTGACCTCATTGACAGAAATCCAATTTCTGTATTTTTTATGTTTTACTGCTTTCACACAATAAAAACACTTTTATTTAGCCAATTACCGCCGCAGCCAGTTTTGACCTTCCCGACAGAGCCCCATTCAAATCTGACATGTGTCAGGTATATACATGCGATTCAGAGAATCTTTTCTTGTGACACATTGTGCTTTAAGTTAGTAAGAAATCCTTATTTAAATGTGAAAAATATCAAAATAAAAATGAAATTTTTGAAAAATTTGCCATTTTCAAAGTTCAAAAATTTCTGTGTGTAAGACAGCTGTTCCACTCAAAATAGTTTATAACTAGTATCTACCATATGTTTACTGTAGATCGGTATCATTTTTAAACATCTTCAAGACAATTTGCTACATTGACTTTTTTAGGCACCATTCCTATTCTGACATGGCTTTGATGGGCCTGTATGTTAGATACCCTCCTAAAAATAACTCCATCTAAGAAACTAGACCCCTTAAAGTATTCAAACAGCATTTTGGAAGTTTATTAACCCATTAAAGGGGTTTTGCCACGAAGTAAAATTGACGTGGGAAGCTTGCAAATTAAATAATAAACCTTTTCACCATTCATCCTTATTAAAAATTCTGTACCATTTTTGCTTTAGCTGCCCTTTTAGTGAGCCATTGTTTACAGCTCGTCTCCAGGGGCTACGACCAGGGCTGCGAGCTCCTCAGTCCTGGTCGCACATGCCCAGACATAACCTCTCCTCTCAGACAGCTCCTGAGTGTTCAACCCCCCAGGTGGTGTCATTCTACTCCTGTTCCCTATACTCCTTATTAATTAGTGAAACAGTGCAAATAAATTAAAAAAGGAACCTCAATGAGCTATGTGTATTGATAAAGAAAAAAAAAATCCATGGGTTTGGTTCCTGCAGGGATTTGAACCTAGGACCCTTGTGTCGGGAGGTAAAAAAGCATTACCTCTAGGCTACAGTGTAGCTACTTGTACCTCTGTAAATAAACAGACCTTTCTTTGACTAGAGAGAGGAGAGGCCTGGTGATGTCATCCTGCTGGGTCACATGATATATAATTCAAACAAATCACACACGCCCCCTTCTGAGCACACAGAGCTGAAGAGCTGGATGCAGGAGGTATAAAATGAGATCGTGGCAAAACCCCTTTAAGTGTTTCACAGAAATGAAAGCAAAGTGGGACTTCCGGGGGCAGGGCATCTAGCCTGGCCGCTTTTTAGCTGAGCTCGAAGGGCACCTCAATGATAGGAAGGGGTATCATGGAGGAAGGAAGAACGTACCCTCTACTCCTAGAGATGGACACAGATTCTCCCTGGAGTCCAGTGAGTGCAGAGGTTCACTCAAACTCACAGCACTGCATCTGCACAGCCATTACTCTCTCTTCCTAGCAGACAGAACAAAGCTACAGTGAATCATCCAGCATAGCAGCTCTGCTCTGTCTCCATCAGAGAGCAGCACAGCACTAATTGCTGTACTTTTCACCTCAGCTTATATCTGTCTTCTCACAAGCAGTAATAGGCAAATTACACCAGCTCCATTAAGGCCTCGTTCACACGGCTTATTTTGGGACTGATTGCAGCCGTATTGAGCGCCGTATTTGTGCTCCAATACGGCTGAAATCAGTCCCAGGCATTACGGTAATCCACCGTTCTCATAGAGAACTATGGATTACGTCTCCTCTCCCCGCTCGGCGAATCCGCCGCGGGGGAGATAAGTGACATGCACATTATTTACGGCGTGTACGCGTCGAGAATAATGAATGTCTATGGGGCCGGCGAGCTGCCGCCCCCCCCGCCCCGCTGCATGGCTGCCGGCGTAATTGCGGGACGAAATCCGTCCCCGCAATTACGTCGGCAATAAGCCGTGTGAACCTTGCCTAACCCTGCAGTCTCCAGGATTATTACCTGCTGCAGGAGAGGTCTCAGAGCATAACTATATGGTGTAGTTTAGTACAAGTCTCCCAACAATGAAAGGCGTTCAACGCAGTCTAAGGACATCTTCATGAGCAGAACATATGATTTCAGTTACTTTACCCTGCAAAGCTATGAGTAATGGAAAACAGGCAAGCAACCTACTACAACAATATGGAGGAGGCCTGATGACACTTCCTGGCCGTTGTGGAGAAATAAAGCATGTTCACAGGTTAAAACACTCCATCAGAGAGGTGGGTCTAGCCCGCTGATGACTCTATCTTTGACAAGCAAAACACCTCGGAGGTATGGCCGGCTCACAACATTATCCCCTTCACCACCCTTTTTTTCCTTTTCCGCTTTCTTCTTCTTTCCCTTTTCTCTCCCTTTATTTCTTTCTTGACCAAGGGCTCCAAGGGCTCACCACGTGCAGGTGACACGGAAATTGAGAATTGTGCTTGGAACTGTTGCCCAATATGGGGAGCCCACGATACCCCGCCATGATACTAGTGGGGAGTATGGTGTATGCCTTTACTGATTGCTTGCAAAGTATGTTTATACACAATTTTTTAATAGTTTTAAGATTTAGAACACTGTTTAGTTTGCTAATACTGATTAGTAATTTGAATGTTTGGCTTTTTTCTCTAACAAATACATATGATATGGCTCTAATGCTCTCTTCGGCTGCTGCGGGTCCCTTCCCTTCTTCACACCATGGTCCTAAGGGCACTCGCTGGGATGCCTGTTAGGAAACACAATGCAAGCATGCACATCTTGCGACATATCAATTTCGTGACACAGGATGAGTAGGCTCAATTCACAAGGCCATGACACCTCTAACTTACAAATTTTTCTCCTGGAAATGTAGCTGGATTGAACATTCCTGAGAAGAGAAGACAAGACCTAACTCATATCAAATGTTTACAGGCAGATGTTATTCTGCTGCAGGAGACACACTGGAAGCAATGCCAATTTGTACCTCTAAGGGCGCTATGGCTCGACCCTCCGATCCTAGCCCCGGGGAGTCGCAGTATAATTCAGACGGGGAACAAGTGGCAGACCCAGAGGGATGTATTTGTATCTGAGAGTGCAGATAGCAAACAAACGGTACACCCTCCTTAACATATATGTCCCCAAGCCTGCTACCGTGGATTTTTACACTAACATCTTGACTTTCTTAATCTCTAAACCTTGCCCCGAACTCATAATAATGGGTGACTTTAACAAAACCCCAGACCCTACCCTGGAAAGATCCTGCCATCAGTGTGGGGAGGGGGACGACGACAAGTTAGCGCATCTATCCTGAAGTTGACTGACAGGATGGGGCTATTCGATCATTGGAAGGCAACAAACCCAACTGGTAGGTCTTATTCCTTCTATTTAGCAGTCCACGACTCCTTTTCCAGGATTGACTATGCACTGTCCTTATCAATCCTCTACCCTGACATAATGGACTCAGAAATTCTCCCAATAACCATCTCTGACCACTCACCTATTTTGTTAACCTTGGGAAGCCTCCCACGTCTATCTAAGACATGTATCTGGCGCTTCTTGAATTACCTGTACAAGTCTGATGATTTTTATGCCTTTCTGCAGGCTCACTGAATGCAGTTCATGAGCGATAACCGCCCTCACACAGATAATGTCCCACTATTGTGGCTTAACGCCAAGGCCGTCATGAGAGGGCATATAATGAGCTATGTAGGCATGAAGCAGAGGGATCAGCTCAAACACTTTCGTGAACTGCATTCTAACCTGCTGCTGAAACAAAATACACACTTCACTAACCCTACAGCTGAGACTACAAGGGAATTTCACGAAGTCCAAAGCCTACTTAATGCCTTCATGCAGGGCAATATGAGGTTTCATATGCAGACCAGGCAAAATAGGTTTTACAGATGGGGCGGCAAATCAGGAAAATTGCTGGCTGGCTTGACCAAGCCGTGGGAAGCGCGCGCTCTGATCTCAGGGATTCGCTGTACTGCCATGGGTGAGATACTCACTGACACGACTGCTATCGAGAACGCTTTTATTGAATTCTATGAAAATTTATAT
Source organism: Phyllomedusa bahiana (assembly GCA_025379985.1). Classification (NCBI taxonomy): domain Eukaryota; kingdom Metazoa; phylum Chordata; class Amphibia; order Anura; family Hylidae; genus Phyllomedusa; species Phyllomedusa bahiana. Next base: position 85,080 of record JAODAL010008937.1, read on the forward strand.
CGTGCAACCCCATTTGATGTCACCGGAGTTGCCTCTTTCCTTGACAAAATAGATATGTCAGGGGTGGGGGAGGAGCATAGACTTGCGTTGGAGACCGCAATCATTAAGGATGAAGTACGCGCAGCAATTGTAGGTTCAATTAATGGTAAAACTCCAGGACCCGACGGATTCTCAGCAGAATTTTATAAAATTCAACATGTGGAAATTACCCTACAGTTGACCAAGCTGTATGACGACATTTATTTAAATGCAGCTATTGTGGACTCCTTTACCAGCTCACGCACAATACTACTGCCTAAGGCGGGAAAGGACCCTACCATGGTGTCATCATGCAGGCCAATTTCTCTCCTGAACCAGGACTATAAAATATTGGCTAAGATTCTGACCGGGCGACGCCAGGAATTTTTGCTACAGATCATTCCCCTTCTCAAACAGGCTTTGTTGCGCAATATGCCAGGCAAATTCGGAGGGCCATCACATATCCATGCTTCTTAGCTTGGATGCAGAGGTGGCCTTTTATAAAGTCTCATGGTCGCTCCTGGACACGACAATGCTGAGAAGGGGTTTCGGGATAACTTACAATCTAATTTCACAACCTCACTGTTGGTTAATAATCACCTCTCCCCATCTATCAACCTTTTTAGAGGCACCAAACAGGGTTGCCCGCTGTCACCCCTGTGGTTTAACCTGTCGCTGGATCCACTATTGTATGATATTTCACAGGAATTAGACTCCCAGAAGGAGAGCTGAAAGTCCTGGCTTACGCAGATGACCTCCTAATACTAATATATAGCCCACGGTCTCATCGAGGGGCCATACTGCGAGACATCCAGGCTGTTGGTCAGTTTTCAGGGTACACTATCAATGTAGAGAAGAGTGAGGGGTTGATTTTGAGAGGCCCAGCTAGGCCGACTTGCAGAGCATAATATATATTGGTGCGCCAATGCGACCAAATACTTGGGAATTCGGCTCCCGCAAGTCCCTTCCCAACTGCATCTAGAAAATGTGGCCAAGTATACTGAGCAGATGCAGAGTACCTTGAAGAGATGGGCAGGCCTACCCTTGACCTTTATGGGTCACTGCAACTTAATTAAAATGGTAGAGTTCCCTAGGCTGCTCTACATTCTACACATGCTCCCTATCTGTTTGAGACCTAAAGAGGAGAAGGCCATCATGTCTGAGTACAGAGCATTCTGGAACTGAAAAAGAGACCAGATCCTGATGTGTATACTCCAGCAGCACAAATTTAATGGAGGACTGGGGTTCCCTAACTTGATGATGTACAATTTGGCGATACTATGCCGCTGGGCACAGGGTACGGAAACATTCACAGACAATTCACTGGATATCTCCTTTTTTATTCAATATCTCACTTATGAATTTCCTGCACCAACCATACGGGAAACCAGACCGGACAGAGACAACCTCTTGCTAATGTCAATGTCGAGGGCGTGGCAAAAGATCAGGGCTAAGAAACAGCTGAATCCCTACTTTTCTTTATCTCTGTCCTTTCTCAGGAACCCAGATTTCCAGGATGGCATGCCATATGGTGTCTTCAAGCAATGGCAATAGCAGGGCCTACACCAGGTTTGTCATTTTGTGAACCCTAAGGCTATGTTCACACGGCTTAACTGCGGGACGTAATTATGCCCCGCAATTACGCCGTGTGAACAGGGGTGGGAGCGGGGGACCGAGCAGGGGGCCGGCACTTCGCCGGCCCATAGACTTGCATTACCAGCGGCGCGTATACGCCGCTGGTAATTCACATGTCAATTATCTCCCCCCGCGGCGGATTCGCCGAGCAGGGAGAGGAGACGTAATCCATAGTTCTCTATGAGGGACTGTGGATTACCGTAATGAATGGGCCGTTTTTCAGCCCGTAATTTGCGCACTTCGGCGCATAATTACGGACCGAAATACGCCCCATTTTAAGCCGTGTGAACATGGCCTTACTCTAAACAAATCCTTACAGCCACAGATTTGCAACTAGCTATACCCCAATCTTATTCTCCCAAACTTTAATAATATATAGGTTAACAGCTATGTGCAGAGGGTGAGCTCGCAGCTCCAGCCAGCTGATTGGGATTCTACGTTTGATGATATACTCCTAGAACCAGTAAATAGGAAGGCGCGTTTGTCCACAATCTATCACTATCTGCTAGAGGCGGGCACTCAGTTCAGCTTGGCACATTGACAGGATAGGGATTCTACCCTACAACTCAACATGATTCTTTCAGCATTTAAAAATGCTTATAAATTCCTCCCCTCTATAAAATATATGTTCCTGAAGGTGACTTACAATGCGTATCTAACTCCAATACGGGAACAGAGGATGGGAATATTTCCTTAGATAAATGTTTCAAGTGTGGCTTCCTGGCACTGACTTGTACCACTGTCTTTGGGAATGCCTTGTAATCAATAGATTCTGGGAAAGGGTGGCGAATTACATAAGACATTTCTGGGTGCGTCCCTTTTCTAGTTGCGCCTCCTGGGCATTATTTGGGCATATAGAATGTAAGGTTTAGGACCTTTCTACAATGGAAGCACGGGTGTTACAAGTAGCGGTGGCTGCAACCAGGAAATCCATTCTACACGTATGGTTACACCCCAATGACAAACTCATGTTTAAAGACAAACTCATGTCTCTCCTACAAATGGATTGGGTGGAGGCCGCGCAGCACAAGTCTGTAACTCAAAAGTAAAATTAAGAATTGCTTCGGATCCACAACGTGGTATCTAACGCAACAACTGGAAGGGGAGAAACCGATTGACATATGAAAGGCTACCAATAAAATAGGTTCCAGTGGGGTTATCGCCCTTTAACAACCAAATCAAATGCCAGATCTCTCACCTGGGTACTGAAAGGGATTTCTGGGCATTTTGCTGTTCCCCGGAGGGAGGACTTTGCATCCACCATCAATTCGTCTAGGAGTCTTGAAGCAGACCAGGATTTGGGGTGCGTGGCCGAATAAGCAGACTTGGGCGGGGGGACCCAAGGCAGTGGAAACTTGGACTAAACATCTTGCACTCTTGTAATGCTAAGGCTGAACAAAATGATTGAGCAGAGAGCCAAGATAGACAAACTTGCCTAACAGCAGTTAATATTGTTTTATTGTTTGTTTCTTTTCTGCCTTAATTTAGTTGAGAAGGCTAAAAATTCTAAAATGTGTCATTAATGTGATTGTATTTGATCCTGTGCTTGAACATTTATTTTGTTGAAGTGTGTTGACTTGCCACCCAAATATTGTACGAATGACATTGGTGATTTAATAAAAACAAGTTTAAAAAAAAAATTAAATTAAAGCAAAGTGGAGATGAAATTTCAAAATGTCACTTTTTTTTGCAGATTTTTACATTTAGTATCCATTATTTACTGGAACACGGTAGATGTGACCAGGGAAATGCACCTACTGGACTTTGGGGTCTCAATTTCATTACGATTTTCTTTAGGCGCCATTACAGATTTGTGGACAACCTAAGGTGCTAAAACTTAATAAACACAACTAAAAAGACCTGATATTGGAAACTATGCCCCTTAAGGAATATATCCAGGTGTGTAGCGAGTATATCGACCCCCAGAAGTTTATTTTTTTTAAACAATATGCAATTTTACTTGAAAATTTTTCATTGTTTTACAAAGAATCCTGGAAAAAAAGCACCCAAAAGTTTTACACGCAACTTCCATAGACAATACCCTATATGTGGGTGTAAACTAATGTTTGGGCGCATGGCAAGGTGTACAAGGGAGTGCTGTTTGGCTTTTGGATTGAAGATTTTAGTGGGTGCCATGTTCCATTTGCAAAGCCCCCAAAGTACCAGTACATGTGAAACCTTCCAGAAATCGCTCCATCTTGGATTCAACACTCCTCATGGATCTCATCTAGGGGTGTATTGTGCATTTTGGGTGCCCAGGTGTTCCATAGTTTTTTTTTTTTTAGCCATGAAAATGTAGGGGAAAAAACACAGTTCTGCCAATGTTTTTTCGGGCTTCATTTTTCAGAGGGAAAACACGTTTTTTGCATCGCCATAGTCTGAGACCCATAACTTTTTTATTTTTCTGTGTACAGAGCTGTGTATAGGCTTGTTTTTTTGCGGGATGAGTTGAAGTTTTTATTGGTAGAATTTTTTTGGGAGGACAAGACTTATTGATCGCTTTCAAATATGTTTTTTTGGAATGCAGGGTGAATAAAATACTGCAATCCTAGTAATAGTGTTTTGTTTTTTGTTTTTTTTTAACAGTGTTGACTGTGCAGTATATGTGACAAGTTAGTTTTACTCCGTGGCTCGATAGGATTATTGAGATACGCAATGTATATAGTTTTTTTTATGCTGAAGTGCTTTAAAAAAAAAAAAAAACAATCGTGATCGTGGCAGCAAATGTGTTCATTTCCTGCAACCAGTGAGCTATGACCATGGGCAATGCAGCATGCGGCCAGCTATAATATACAGCTGGTCCCATACTGCGATTTTGTGGGCCCCGCTTGAGAGCCCGCACAATGTCCAGGTTGTACCTGTACATCCATTTGCGGGAAGAAAACACATTTTTGTATCTCCATAGTCTGAGAGCCATATTTTTTTTATGTTGCTGTGTACAGATCTTGTTTGATCAGTTGATCAATTAAAGGGGTTTTGCCAGGAAGCGAGTTCCTTACCTCCTTATCAGCACAGAGGAGTATATAAACAAATCATGCTGAGTCATGAACCTGCTGGGATGAGAGGAAGGGGGTGAGCAAGGAGTGAGGAATAAGGGAGCGTCTCAAAAGTTAACTCAAATAATAACATTACAACAGTAGTTTCTCTATACACGACGAAAACACTGACTTTTCTCAAACCCCCTTGAAAGCTCATTCAATGTTCCCGTCATCAGATAGAAGTGGAGTATAAGAGAAAACTGAAGGCAGGTTATGAATCATTGATGGATCATTTTGCTAAAGCGCTAAAGGAATTAGACAAGTAGCAGTAGCTAATCTTGTCTACAGTGGAGAAAACCCCTAGGGGATAGGTGGACATGGCGCCCTTTGATCAGAAGACTTGTCAGGACTGAATTAGTATTTAAAAGGATTATCTTTATTCCAAAGCTGTAGGAGACTCAGGCTCTCACAGGGTGAAAACAAAAGACAATGTGTACAAGCTCAATGCATTTCTCATGGAATACCCATGCTTCATCAGGAGAATACAATGGTGCTGCATGTGTCTTAATTTATATGCAAACGGCAGGAAGTCCTTGCCAGCAAATAACATTCTCAGTGTATCAACATCTCTGTTACAAAGGAAAGGTGATTTCAAATGCTAACAAGAGCCAAGAATGGGTGGCGAAGCTGTCAATCACAGGAGACATCTCAGCTCCAAAAGATAAGGACTGTGAATGGTACAAATGAATGTCAATCAATAGGTGTCATTTTAACCCATTCATAGGTGAAATATAGTTCCTACATCCCACAGATTAAAAAGTGCCGGAAAAAGGAGTCTTTCAACCACCATTTTAGTTGAACTGGACATTGACTATACCTGTCCTGGGCCAGAGCATGAGCCCCAAACCTGCATGACCCCCAGATTTAAAAAGTGCCGGAAAAAGGAGTCTTTCAACCACCATTTTAGTTGAACTGGACAATGACTATACCTGTCCTGGGCCACAGCATGAGCCCCAAACCTGCATGACCCCGAGATTTAAGAAGTGCCGGAAAAAGGAGTCTTTCAACCACCATTTTAGTTGAACTGGACATTGACTATACCTGTCCTGGGCCACACCATGAGCCCCAAACCTGCATGACCCCCACATTTAAAAAGTGCCGGAAAAAGGAGTCTTTCAACCACCATTTTAGTTGAACTGGACATTGACTATACCTGTCCTGGGCCACAGCATGAGCCCCAAACCTGCATGACCCCCAGATTTAAAAAGTGCCGGAAAAAGGACTCTTTCAACCACCATTTTAGTTGAACTGGACATTGACTATACCTGTCCTGGGCCACAGCATGAGCCCCAAACCTGCATGACCCCCAGATTTAAAAAGTGCCGGAAAAAGGATTCTTTCAACCACCATTTAGATGAACTGGACATTGACTATACATGTCCTGGGCCACAGCATGAGCCCCAAACCTGCATGACCCCCAGATTTAAAAAGTGCCGGAAAAAGGACTCTTTCAACCACCATTTAGTTGAACTGGACATTGACTATACATGTCCCGGATCGCAGTATAACCATTAAACCTGTCTGACCCACAGATTAAAAAGTGCCGGAAAAAAAAGTCTTTAAACCACCATTTTAGTTTCACTGGACATAGACTATCCCTGTCCTGGGCCACAGCATGAGCCCCAAACCTACGTGACCCACAGATTAAAAAGTGCTGGAAAAAAATTGTGAGGGAGAAATGCCACTTAGAAGCCACATTTCTGTTCCAAAGGACCATGATTATAGCTGTATCTCACAGCACCATGACCCCACAAAATTATAAAAATGACTTCTCGGCCACTGTTAAAAATTGTGAGGGAGAAATGCCACTTAGAAGCCAAATTTCTGTTCCAAAGGACCATGATTCTAGCTGTATCTTACAGCAAAATGACCCCAAAACCATTGACAATGCGAAAAATTCTAAAGATGAAGTAAGTAAATGAAATACGGTTTTGTCATGAAACCTTGGTGTCTATTACAGTCTCCACACAGCAAAACCAGCAAAATTAACTTTTGGAAACTGAGAATAAAAATTGCAGTAAGAAATCCCATTTAAAAAAAAATTTTTAAAGAGGACCTTTCTGTTTGAAAGGGGAATTATAGTAACCCCAACAAATCGTGACCTGGGCAATTGGGGAGCCAAACATCATCAAGACCCATCCTGATTCATCTTGATAAAAGTCAAACATCCCATTTTTGGGGGGGAAAGCCGATGGTTTGTCGTAATGACTCCTCCCGCTTTTGGAGGTCTGCTCAAATGACACTGGCGCTGACGGGCAACACCCATGCTGGCGACGAGCTGGGCCATTCATCCATTTTGGTCCCCAGAAGTCATTGGGTCCGGAACACCCAAAAACTCGGGGTTGAAGCGATATCGGCACCAGTTTAAGCTGGGCTCTGTGTGTTGGGGGTTGTGCCCTGCTTACATGGTTTTGGGGAAGTGGTAAATAAAGATGCCCGAGCACCCATTAGCTTCTGCCCCATTTTCCTGCTGCCACTTGGCACTTATGAGCACGTCGCGACTTTTCCACCCTGAATTTGAAGAACGTGAAAGAAGGGCGAACGATGTCTCCAGATATCAATCACAAGGTCTCCATTCCTGCATTTTTCTCTCTATTTTGGGTGAATGAAAGTCTGATTTTGTTTTGTACCAGGGAACCAGGGGGTGGCCCCCCCGTAACTGTTGTTTAATTTTTTTGGCCTTTTAAGCGAGGATCATGTTTGGAGAAAATGGGGCACCCGCATCTGTGAGGAATGGGGCCCTTTATTTCCCAAGCCTTTGGGTCGAGGGGGAACTACAAACTGATCTTCCTCATCTTCCTCCTTCGCCTCAAATTAGCGCCAACCTCTTTCCAAGGCAGGGACGTCGGTAACGTCGGTGTCCAGGAATACCTCCTCCTGCTCCTCCGCTTCCTCTGGCATGGCTTCAACACAGCCCTGACTTGCCTCAGATGATGCCCCGAGACTGATGCCCCCCTTGCACTAGCCCTGGCCCCGAACCAAATGCCTAATGAAACCGATGAAATTGTGAAACTGTCGGCCTTGTGATTCGACGGAGAGAAAGGCTCGGTGTCCACATCTGTTGTCCGTCTCCTCCTCCGTCGCTGGTGGGAGCTGATGTTTCAGAGTGTCCAACGGTCGTTCCAGAACTAAGATCACTACAATACTCATGCTGACAAGGGCATTGTCCGCACTGACCATTTTGTTGGCTTCTTCAAAACTGGCAAGGATGGTGCAGAGCTCTTTCACCTGCCTCCACTCTCGAGTGGGCTCAACACCCTGAGGTCCGCCACCGCTGCTTGTCAGGCCATGTTCACTTCGTACTGCGTAATGGCATTGCCGCTGCTACAATCGCTGGAGCTTGTGGAGGGGGGAATTCCAGCGTGTTGCCACTCAACAATGGAAGGTTGGACGGGGAGGCCGAGCTGACGCGGGCAAGGGCACCCAGGGGGGACGAAGCAGGGTGCGAACGGCGGAAGTGCGAACTCAGACCTCGAGCCTTCCTCACAGCAGTCCAGACCCGGGTAGCTCTTTAGAAATTTTTGGACGACAAGGTTCATGACATGTGCCAGGCAAGGATTGCTCCAGCCTACCGATCTTAAGGGTGCCAGCAAAATTTCGACCGTTACCCGCACACCACCTTGCCTGGCACAAGGTTCTTGTCACCCACCAGCGCTCGGTCTCGTTGCGGAAGAGCTCCACAGCTCCTGACCTGTGTGTGGATGGTCTCCAAGACAGATTAATTTCAACACGCCTTTTTTTCTCTGGGCCCGTGATGCCACCAGAGGACCTTGGGGAAAGAACCCTTTGCACCATCCCTGGGGTTTTGAAGAGCGTGCGCCGAGCCTGAACCACCGTTCACCAACCAGAGACAACCACCCAGCTCACCCAGTGAGCTGTCACAGAGATATAAGCGGCCTTGGCTGTGCCTACTCGTCCTTTGTGTCGGTGGTCAGATGGACTTTTCCGACACAGATGCAGACAACGTGCTTGAAATTTTAGTTTACAGGTGGCGGGCCAGGGCAGGATGGCTTTTCTGGCAAAGAATGCCTGCTCTCGGCATCTGGTATTGGGGCGGGCGAGGGCCATGACGTGGCCGAGCCCATCTGTTCCACCAGACGGAAAGGAAAACATTTCCAAAGGGCCCAAAAAGCCTGGCAATGCCGACATTCAGGCTTTTGGCTTTGGGATGGTTTGGGTTAAAGTGTTTCTTCTGCTCCCAAACCTGGAAGACAGAAGGCTGGCTGCTAGACTGGCCGCTAACGGCATGCAGGTCATCAAACTGGCAGAAGGAGAAGGGGTAGGATGGGTCTCTGGTGGTGCGTGGGTACTCGGGCGACGGTGGAAAGGGTAAAGCTGAGCTGATCCCTGATCATGACTCTGAGAGACATGGGCAGCTGAGGAACGCTTGGTGGTGCGGAGGAGGAGAGGCGGAGACAGAGGGTGTGACAGTGGTTGGAAGCCCAGTCGGGTCTGGCCTTTTTTGGCCAAGTGTTGCCTTTCCATTTCAACTCATGCATTCGCTGCAGTGGACTAGACATGTTGGTGGTGGTTAAACACCTAAATTCTTGCCTCTACTTATGCGTTTACGGCAAAGGCGGCATATGACATCACTGGGTGAATAACAGAGGCTTGCTCAAAGAAGGCTCAGCTTTGAGAGGTCCTGGAACCTTTTTGACGGCGATAAGTGAGGAGCGGGGTTTCCGCAGACGTGGCTGGCGGAACATATCAGCGGACTTCTGCGCCGCCCTCTCCCTTTTTGAGGCGGGACCCGTACTGACTACCCCATCGTCTTCCTCCTTGTCAGTGATGAAGCGCTCGCAAGCAAATTCTGCTGAAAAGACCACGTTGGATCATCATCATCAACACAGGTGACTTGGTCGTCCTGACATTCTGCATCCAGGAGCTGCGGGCTACAAGCAAGAGGGACTGCAAGGCGTTGCCCCGCCCGGTTTTTGGGCCGGGTTGGGCCCGGGTTCCTTCTCCTCCCCGGGTTTGGCTTTCCATAAATGGGCGTCAAAAGCAAAACAAAATCATCCTCTTTGGCCCCCCTTGATCTTTAAACATGCCTTCTAAACCCCAAACCCCAAAATTTTTGTCATCAAAAAAAGGTCTTCAGAAAATGGATGATCCACGGGCCGGTGGGTACACCGATTTTGACATTTGGCTGCCTTACTTCATGTTGAACGGTTTGCTGATGATGCTGATGACGACTTTTGGGGCCCCGTGATTTGGGGAGGCGGGGGAAGCCCAAAAAACTGCGGGATGCAGGTTGCATTAAAAAATTTGGAAAAACGATTGGCGACGCTTTTCGTTACTGAGTTTCACGGGGCCCCCTTACCCCAGGTTTAAAAAGGCCCGACTCCTCAACCGAAGATCCCGGGTTTTTGCGTGTTGCCCGGCCAGCACTGAAAGGAGCCCCCTTCCCTCATACCTTTTTCCCCTTTCCCATGTCCAAAACCCCCCCTCTTTTGGCTCCTCCCCAACCTGCTTTTCGCTCCATGTTCAGAAAGAAAAAAATTTTGAGAGGGAAATGGAAAAGTTTTGGAACCCCCCATTAAAAGGGCAAATCACAATATTTAAACCCCTTTCTAACTTCCTACACCAAACCCTAGGATTAGGTTTTTTTTGCGAATACCTGTGAAATCCCGGCCCCTAGGGGAAAAAACCGTAAACAAAACCAACAGTGTTCCCCCCTTTCAGTCCCGGGGAATTAAAAAAATGCCCAGTGGGACTAAGGAATTTTGTTATTTTTTTCAACAAAATATAAATACCGGGGGCGCTTTCTGGCCAAAAAATTTCAACAACCCCCCAATAAAACTATTCAGAAGTCCCCCCAACCGGAAATGAAAAATTTGGGGTTGTTTTTTGCAGCAATGACAAACGAAAAAAAATTGTCAGAATTGTCGTACAACGTGGTATTTGAAAAAACTAGGGCCGCACCAAAATGCAAAAAAAGCTATTTAAAAACATTCGGGGTAATTAAAGGTATTTTTTTTTTCCTATCCCAAAAACACCTGCGGGTTGCTCCAAAATTTTCTGTATTCCCAAAATTTTAAATGCAAGGTTTCCTCAATGAACAAAGCGGACGGGGCCCAAAATGAAAAAAAAAACCTATCCCGAAATGTAAATTGGGAAAAATAAAAAAGTCGGTTTTGCAACCCAACAAAAACAAAAGGAAAGGGGCTACAAAATTGCTGTAAATTTAAATTTAAGTGCTGCCGCAATGAAAAAAAAGCTTGGGCTGCCCAAAGTGAAAAAAAACCTATCGAAAAAAGGGATACCCGGGTAATATTTTTGGGGGTTTTTTTTCAAACCCCCCAAATACAACAGCGGTGGCAAAAAAATTGCTGTTTTTCAAATTTAAGTGCATTTGGGCCCCAAAGAAAAAAAGCTGGACTGCGCCAAAGTGAAAAAAAACACCTATCTGAAATTTATACGGATAATATAAGGTGTTTTTTGGGACCTTTAAATACAACAGCGGTACTAAAAATTTCTGTAATTTAAATTAAGTTCAAGGTTTCCCCCAAAAGAACAAAGCTGGACTGCGCCCAAAAAAAAAAAAACCCAAAACTAAATGTATACGGATAATAAAAAGTTGATTCTGGACCTATCAAATACACCTGCAGTTACTAAAAAAATTTTATCCAAAAAATTTTTTCAGCTGCAAAAATACAATAAAAATTTCACCAGCAAACTGTTAAAAAAACCCCCTTTCCCAATCAGGGTCAAACAAAAAGTCTGGGCGCACAATATCCACCCCTTTTAAAGACCCTGCTGTCTGTTTGTGTTCGCCTGTAGCCCCCAGTCCCCCCCCCCCTCACCCCCGAGACTGACAGCCTAGATCTCTTTAAAATTCTCACCTAATTTACAAAAATCTGCAAATCCAAATCAACCAATTCTAATGTTCACAGCTAAAGCATAGCTGCGGTGAACAAATAAAAACATTTCGCTGAGTTTTTTGACGAGACCGACACACGTCCTTCTTTTATGAAACCACAACACACTGACCGAAAAGAAGGCTTTTTCTAGAAAACCAGTCATGAATTTTTCCACCCAAACGCAACATACAAAAACCCCAGTCATGACATCGCACCCCAGCTCACCCTGCCTATTCTGTCTATTTGCGGCCGCCAAAATTACAGAAACCGGGAAATGGCGCGATTTTAAAAAAATTTATTTGGAAAAATTTTAAACCCTAAATTTCGCTGATCGAAAAAATCCATAAAACAAAAAAACCGTCCCCATTTAAACTTTTCGATAATAATCGCTTCACCTACTGTTGGGTGCCACGGGTAATTTACAGGTGCTGTTAATTTCACAAATTAGAAAAGCACACTGTTTTTTCAAACATGCAATACTTTTGTCCACCCCCTTTTTTGATTTTTGGGTGTGAATAAACCCAATTTGGCTTTAGAAAACTCTTTTTTTTTTTCCATTAAAGCCCCAAATTAATAATTTAAATTAAACCAAAGAATTTGTGATTGCAATCTTTTTCCAGAAGAAAATATTATCTGACAGAATTGCAGGGGTGCCAATACTTTTGGCCACCACTGTACAAAGGAAGTACCTTCTCCGAACGTGAGGTCAAAATCACGGCATATGCTGACGACCTTCTCTTAATGATCGCAAATCCACGTCACCCACTGACCCCTCTATTAGAAGATCTGCAAGATAAGGGCTCCATCTCGGGAAATACAATAAACGTGGACAAAAGCAAGCATCTCTAAGGGGGCCAGCAGCCTAGTGGGGGTAACGCTCATAAAAATACGGGGTTTCGTCGGCCCTGAAATATTTGGAGTCTGGAAAACCCAGGTCTCCAGAGAACCTCTATAAGAAAAATGTGGGCTCATATACCGAGAAGCTCCCAGTTACCTTGAGGGGTTGGTCTAAGCTCCCCTTATCATTCATGGGAGCTGAAACCCTTTTCAAGATGGGCGGGGTTCCCGGTTTTTGATACCCTACACATGTTCTTTATACTTGAAACCCAAATATGAGAGACTTATAAACATGCTATATAGGCGATTCGTCTGGGACAATACACATTCTCCAGCAACATAAACTGAATGGTGGGTTAGGCTTCCCTAATGTGCGTCGAAAATTTGGCTACTTTGGGGTTTCTGCAGACGGGGCTCAACCCCTAAAACATATTCAGGGGATAGCGCCCTAGATCAATGGTTCTTGCCAGACATATCTCTACATCTTCCTTTTGGTAAACTTCCAGAACCAGTGAAAGATAATATGCTACTAATGCCAATATGGCGAGCGTGGAGAAAGATAACTTAAAGGCATAAATCCAGATCATTCCCAACACCTATCCCTACTTCAAAACCCAGGCTTTCAAGACGGAAAGCCGCACAGAATATTTAAGATTTGGCATATATCAGGCTTTGTACACCCGGCCACGAAAAAAAACGTTAACATTTTTGAATGTCAAGAAACATTCCCGTCAATTAATATTCTTTTTTTCAATTATCTGCAGGTTGTTCGTTACATCACAAAGGTATTGCAATACCTAGCTTTTGAAGATTGGGATGCAACGTTTGACCAGGTTCTCTTGCACCCGCACACGAGACTCTCAAACCCCATCTATTAATTTTTACAGATAAGGTCGATTATGAACATATGAAATCGGGTCTGGCGGGATGGAAAAGAAAGACAATTCCTTATCACCGCACCTGATTTTAGAGGCCCTTTTGCGAAAGCCCAAAATTTCACCCTTTCCCGTCCCAAAACCGGAGTATTCCTAAAATAGCCCCCAATCATTTTTAACCAATAAGAGGCCAACCCCAATGGGGGATTCCCCACTGATCAATGTTTTCCGATGCACCATGGCAGGAGCAGACTTATACCACGGTCTATGGGAGTGCCCAATAATCCGGCCCTTCTGGGATCAGGTAGCGCAATTTATACAGCACCATCTGGTGGGATCTTTTACCTCAGAAGCCTCCTGGGTACTGTTTGGCATTTTTACATACCCAAAAAAGAGGCGCTGTCATGGGGGGGGATGGGGGCCATGCCCCCCGCGGTGCCCCCTGCCCAACATGGGGTCCAGGCGGGGGGCCGCGGCGCCCGCGACCAGCCCCCTTTTGCCCAGGCCCCCCGGGGCTTGTTTACTTACCCTCCCGCTCCTGTTTTCCTGCTCCCGCCTGTCCCAGCCGCCGCGCGCGCACCTGCGCTGCGTAGGGCACGCTCGCGACGACTGGTCTGGATTTAAAGGGACAGCGCGCCTGTAATTTGTCAAAAGCCAGCCGCTGTTCCAATATAAGGTAAACGTCACCTGCACTCTATTCCATATTGTTGGATTGAGTTAATGATTCTTGAGAGTGTTGGAGTTCCGTATTGATTACCCGTGTACCAGTCCGTTCCGCTACGTTTCCTGACCTTGCCTGTTTGCCGCCTGTCCTGACCGTCTGCCCGTCTCTGACCACGAACCTCTGCCGCCCGTCCTGACCTCCTGCCTGTCCCCGACTACGTCTCTGGATTGCGGTTCTGTACCACGCATTACCCCGGCCGCCATTGCAAGCAAGTCACGTCAGGGGTAGCGACCGGGTAGCCTCACACCGCAGCAAGTCCATCCCGCTTTGCGGCGGGCTCTGGTGAGTACCAGGGGCTACTTAGACTCTGCTCTCTGGCGTGGCTTAACTATCTTCGCTTGCGGTGGTCGAATGCACCAACCCGTTACAGTACAATCTGGCCATGGATTCCGCCAGGGTACCTTTGCCCGATCTCCGGGTCGTCACGACGGCCGTCGCCCAGCAGAGCCAGCGTATTGACCAACTCGAAGCCATGATGCAGAACTTTGCGGCCCATCTACCTTCGCCTACGGCTGCTTCCGCCACGCCAGCACCCGTTGCTCCGGCAGCCTGTTCCTGCACCGGGACCATCTCTGCATCTGCCGCTCCCCTCATGCTTTGATGGAGACCCCAAGAATTGCCGTGGCTTCATCAGTCAATGCTCCATCCACATTGAGATGTTGGGGCATCAATTCCCTACCGAGTGGGCTAAGGTGGCCTTTTATAATTAGCCTCTTCTCTGGGGAGGCCTTGGCCTGGGCCACTCCGCTATGGGACCGAGGAGATCCGTTGACGGTAAGTCTACAAGCCTTCCTCCTGGGGTTCGGCACCGTCTTCGAGGTAGTATTAGGGGAGGTGACTTCCTGTTGAACAAGGATGTGGAACTCAATTAAAGTTCTGTCTACCCAGGAAGAGTGAGCCGTCTTAGGAAGATTAAATAGACAAACCCCAGGTCAGTGGCAACCCCACGTGTCCTAAGAGAGTTTAAGTGATGTCATAGATAGGCCCCTATTCTTAATATTCATGGACAGTCTAATAACGGGGTATGTCCCAAAGGATTGGCGCATAGCAATGTGGGGCAATATTCAAAAAGGGTCAAAAAGTGATCCCGGAAACTATAGGCCGTTAAAACTAAAAACCCCTGTTGTAGGTAAAATGTATGAAGGTTTTCCGAGATGCTATCCTGGAGTATCTCACTGAAAATAAATATATAAGCCGTTTTCCAGCATCGGATCATGAAAGGAATCGGTCCTGTCAGACTAATCTCATCAGCTTCTATGAGGAAGTCAGTGCTAGGGCTGGATCGGGGTGAGGGGACTGGATGTCATATATCTAGATTTTTCTAAAGCATTTTGATACGGGTGCCACATAAAATGTTGGTAAATAAAATGAAAATGCTTGGACTGGGGGAAAATGTGTGCAAGTGGGTAAGTAACTGGGTCAAATGATTAGAAAACAAAGGGTAGTAAATTTACGGTACATACTCAGATGGATCGCTGTTACTAGTGGGGTACCCAAGGGTCAGTATTGGGCCCCATCTCTTTAAAAATTTTCATTAATGATCTTACTAGAGAATACACAGTAGAATATCGATCTTTCAGACGATACAAAGCTCTGTAAAGTAATCAACACAATAGAGGATAATATGTTATTAAAAAGGGATCTGGATAAGTTGGAGGCCTGGGCAGGGAAATGGCAATGAGGTTTTTAACACTGATAAATGCAAGGTTATGCACTTGGGGAAGAGAAATCCATTTACATGATTACATGTTTAATGGAAAACATGGGTAAAAGTGACAGGGGAGAAGGACTTGGGAATCAATGGTGGACAGAAAAATTTAATTTGGGTAGCAGCCAGTGTCAGGCAGCAGCAGCCAAAGCAAATAGGATCATGGGGTGCTTTAAAAAAGGGGCATAGATGCACATGATGAGAACATTATTCTCCCATTATACAAGTCACTGGTTAGACACACATGGAATATTGTTGTACAGTTTTGTGGGTTACCAGTGCACAGGAAAGACATTGTAGAGCTTGAACAGGTACAAAGGGGGGGCAACAAAAATAAAAAAAGGATGGGTGGACTACAGTTTCACAGAAAGATTGGCAAGATTAGGGTTATTTAGTTTAGAGAAAAGAAGGCTTCGGGGGGACATAATAAATATGTTTAAATACATCAGAGGTCAATATAGAGATCTCTCCCAAGATTTATTTATTTCACAGGGCTGTATCTAGAACAAAGGGGGCACCCTTTACGTCTTGAGGAACGAAAGTTTCTACATAAACATAGAAAGGGATTCTTTACTGTAAGAGCAGTGAGACTATGGGGAAATTTTCTGCCAGAGGGACTTGTCAATGGGGAATTCAATAACCGAGTTCAAAAAGGGTTTGGATGCATTTTTGGGGGTAAAAAATATAAACAAGTTTTTTAGTGACTAGGATTCAGGAGAGGGGCCATTGATCCCGGGATTTTTCTGATTGCAGATTGGAGTCAGGAAGGAATTTTTCCCTAAAATGAGGACAATTGGTTTCTACCTCATTGGGGGTTTTTGCCTTCCTCTGGATCAACACCTTAGCACAACAGGCTGAACTAGATGGACGACTTGTCTTTTTTTAGCCCTACAAACTATGAAACTATGAAACCTGGCCGCACCTCCTCCGCTGCCGCAGCTCTGCTCCGTCTCAGTCAGGGCAACTCTTCTGTGGGTCAGTACTCCGTGCATTTCCGCCCCCCTAGCCCAACTGGCTGGAAAAAAATGGTTTGGTGGCAACCTTTGGAAAGGCCCTTTTCTGGGGCATTTAAGAGAGTTTGGGGCGGGACCTGCCACCCCCCTCGGGACAACTAATTCGGTTTAGCACCCGAATTGATATTGGGTTTGCGAGAGAAAACCCAGAGCCGCCTCCCAGGGGAGGTCACCCCACGCAGTCACCTTGTCTCCCTTTTTTCCAACACTACATTCCTTCACTAGGTTTCCCCTGGGACAAACCCATGCGATCGAGAGACCCCACCTGACCCCAGGAAAACTTTCGCAGCGCGTCAGAGGAGCTGTGCTTCTATTGGGGGGTTTGGCCACTTCATTGGGGACTGCCCCGGTCGCCCGGGAAAATTTCCACCTGGCTCCCTAGGCCTCGACGGCCTGTCCCCGTCTGACCTTTTCCAGTACAATGGGGTTTCCCCGGAAAAGACCTTTAAAAGCACCGCCCTCCTTGTTTGGGGTTTTCCGCGGGAAATTTTAAAAGCCACGCCTGGGTCCAAATTTCTCTCCGGTGACCCTCTGCAAAAAACCCTTTTTCGTTTCCTCCGTCAGTGGGAATGCCTAAAAGGACCTATTGGGTTTCTGCACTGACCCCCACCTTGCAAAAATTGGGCCCTACCCAAGGAGACTCTGAAACTTCTTGTTTGCTCGCTCCTCTTCTGAAATTCTCGGGCCCCCCTTGGGTTTGCAAGACCAGCCCGCCCTTTAGACGGACCGGGCGAGTTTTAACCCGTGGGGCCCGCGTGCCACTCGCGATCCCTCCTTACTCCGTAACCCTTTAGGGCCCCCCCTTGTAAAGTCACAAAGCCTCTCCCGGGTCGCCCACCCCTTTACGATCTACCCGAGTCTTTTTCCAAAAGCAGGCCGAAACTCTTCCCCCGCCCGGGGGTTCGATATCCTTTTGACTGCAACCTGGTAACTTCCCCCCGGGCAGATTTATCTTTTTTCTGCCCGGAACTAAGGCAATGTCGGAATTTCCAGGGGAATATCCGAAAAGGCTTCATAGCAAGTCTTCTTCGCAGCGGGGCCGGTTTTTCTTTGTTAAAAAGAAAGATGGTACTCTCCGGCCCGTATCGATTATCGAGGATCAAAAAAAATCATACAAAAAATAAACCCCCCCCTGTTGATTCGGAGCTTTTTGATGCCTGCGTGGCGCAAAATTTTTTTCCAAGTTAGATTTACGTGGAGCATCAATTGATTGTATCCTGAAGGTGACGAGGAAAAGGGCCCTTTTAATCCCGAATGGCCATTTGAATATCTTGTCATGCCATTTGCCCTAAAAGCCCGGCGGTTTCAAAATTTTCGTCTGGATTTCCGCGATTTCTCTCCCTCTTGTGTTATCATCTACCTAGATGACATTTTAATCTTCTCTCTGATCTGGAAACTCCCCCGCCAAAAACTCCGCCGGGTGCTCAAACTCTCCTTTGACCATTAGTTATTCCCAAATGGGGAAATGTTGTTTGAACGCACCTCGTTCCCCTTTCCGGGGGTCTATTTTCGGTTCGGGGTCCCCAAAATGGTCTCTCTAGTTTTTCAGCGGTCTTACAGTGGCCTAACTGTGGGCCTTCGCTCCACCCAACGTTTTTGGGGGTTTGCAAACATTAAACAGTTCGCCGCATTTCCCACCTCGTGGCCCCACTGGTGGCCCTTACGAAGAAAATTTGCCAACCCAAAAACCCGGGGCCCCCAGAAGCCAAGAACCCTTGATCACCTTAAAAATCCTTCCCCCTTCTGTCCTGTGCTGTCTCGGGGGGAACCCCCCCAGCGTCCGTTTGCCTAGAGTGGACCCCTCCTCAGTGGGCGGCGCTGTCCTCATACAAGTCCCTCGGGGAAACG
Source organism: Phyllomedusa bahiana (assembly GCA_025379985.1). Lineage (NCBI taxonomy): Eukaryota > Metazoa > Chordata > Amphibia > Anura > Hylidae > Phyllomedusa > Phyllomedusa bahiana. The sequence goes on from JAODAL010008937.1 coordinate 103,636, forward strand.
CGTCTTCACTTCTTTCTAAAACCTTCCCCCCAACGAAAAGAATTATACAATGGGGATCGTGAACTACGGCCATTAATTGCCTTAGGGAATGGCGGCACTTGCTGGGGGGACTCGCCCCCCATCGATGTCTTTACCCATATAAAAATCTTCTCTATCGCAGTTGCTCAAAGATGAATCCTGACAAGCCAGGTGGGCACCTTTCACCCCCCTTTGATTTTCCCTTTCACTTTCGGCCAGTGGGAAAAGTCAGAGTGGACGCCCTTCTAATCCTCGGACACAGGGGCTTGGGGCCCCTTGCAGCAAAATTCCCCCAAAAGACTCTCACCGGGGCCCCCCCTGGACCTTTAAAATCTCCTCCTGGGGAAAACCAAAGTACGCCCTTCCCTGCCCTCGAAACCCAAGTGGGGCGCCCCATGAACAGCTGGGCATCCTGATCCCTTAAGTCCCCGCAACAATCGCTTGTTATTTTTGGGGGCCCACCCCCCGCTCAGAGTTAGAGACTTTGTCCTGGCCTGTACGTCTGTGCCGTAATAAAATCCTTCTTTTCAGACCCGCGGGCTGCTTCGCCCTTCCGGGGTTTTCCAGAAAGACTTTGGGATGTGGGCCCTGGACTTTGTTATGGACCTCCCGGCTCCCTGGAAACACGGGGCAATTTGGGGGTGGGACAGATAGATTCTCGAAGATGGGCTCCACTTTGTTCCCCTGCCCCGGGTTCCCTTGCCCCCACTGGCCCAGCCTTCTTTCCCACATTTTTCGGGTTACACATCTTCCATTGCTATCGCTGGTTTTGGGGGGTCCAGTTTGGGGTTTTGAGTTCTGGGGGGCTCTATGTGGTCATTGCAGGGTTTTGCTAACTTGTCTGCATACCACCCTCAAACCAACGGGGGGTAAGAGGGTTTAACCAAGTTTTAAAGGTACCTACCTACGACTTTTGTTCCCCCCGGGGGATAACTGGGCTGACCTCCTCCCCCGGGGGGGAATTCCGTATAATTCCCCAGACTGGAATCCCTGGGGCCCTCCTTTTTTAAAGCAGGTACCGTGAACCTCGCCCCCATTTAAGCCAGGTGTAGAGTTTTGGGTTTTCGACAATATATTTGTTTTAAGGTGGCCATTATAAGTTGGCCCAAGTATTTGGGGCCCTTTTGCTGTCTTCGGCCAAATGAACCCGGTGTCCACAAGCTCCGCTTTCCTTACTCTGCGTATCCCGAAAGCCTTCCATGTTTCCTCCTCAAAACCTGTTGAACGGAAAAGCTTCCCCCCGTGGTCTGTCTGCCTTCTCCTGTGGCCCAAAGTGTAACATATTTAGGTCAAAGGGGTTGCTGGCGGAAAAAACAGTGAGGGGGAAACGGGTTTTTTTTGAAGACTTAAGGGGTTCGGGCCTGGGAGGTTTTGTGGGAACCGAGGCCAACCCTTTATTGACCTCCTCTCTAAATTCCAAAAAAAGAGGGGAGACCCAAAGGGGGGGGGGGTTACGGAAAGGGGGCTGGCGCGGGGCCCCCCCCCCCCCCGTTCCGCCCCCCGCCCCAAGGGGTCCGGTGCGGGTGCCCGGGGCCCCCCGACCAGCCCTTGTTCCCGGGCCTCGCCGGGTTTTCACTTACCCCCATGCTCCTTTGCTTCCTGTTCTTGCCCGTCCCAGCCGCCCCGCCGACGACGGTCTGGTTTTAAAAAGCCCGCGCACGGGTAATTTTCAATTGCCCCGCCCGGTTATATAAGGTACACCCCCTTGCACTTCGCCAGATTGTTGGTGTGCGTTAGTGAGCATGAAGTGTTGGAGTTCCGTATTGGGTACCCGTTACCAGCCGTTCCCCTTCGTTTTGACCTTGCCGTTTTTCCCCCCTGTCCTGACCGTCTGCCTGTCTCTGACCACAAACCTTTCCCCCCCGCCTGACCTCCTTCCTGTCCCCGATACGTCTTGGATTTCGATTCTTACCACACTTACCCGCCGCCAATGCAAGCAAGCCCCGTAGGGGGGGCGAAAATGTTTGCCTCACGCCCCACAAGTCCCTCCCCCCTTTGCGGCGGGGGGTTTGGGGGACTATCGGGGACACTTTTTGATCCCCTCTCTGGGTGGCTTAACTACCGCTTGCGGGGTCCCGCGAATCCACCAACCCCTTACAGGCCATATTACATTTTGTCGGGGGGGCCCAACCCCAAAGGCAATTTTAAGGTTTGGTACACCCAAAAGGCCCACATTTTACTTGTTTTTGAAAAATTGCTCTTCCTGATGTGCATGTTTTGGATTGAGGCGACCTTACACAAAGGAACCAGGTTAAAAAATTTTTTCAGATTTGAGAAATATATATACTTACCCGAAACCCTTAAAATAAGCTTACTTTCCCGTTTTGTACGTCTTGGTCATGGGGCGACAAATTCAGGGATGGAAAAGTAGTTCTGCAATTTGGGTTTTTAAAAGCGGGATATTTAACTAGTTTACATATTGATTGTCCGTGATAGGGGACTATTGAGGTAGGACACCCGCCTTCCAAATACCTCCTTCTGAAAGACTCTGCAGGGGAGAGAAGAGGCTCTTCCCTCCACATGCAGGCGGAACCGGAGGAAGCGGAGGGTCGCTGTACAGAGCAAGGATTACAGATTGGCGAAAATAATTAAGGCGAGACAATAGAAGATAATACACGATTCAGTACGTAATATGTTCACAAAAGGAAAGTTTATTCTGGTTTCATTACACAATATTTGAATCAGGTTTAGATTCATTTGTTAGATAAATGTACTAAAATTTAAGAATTTTCAATGTCTGTGTTAACCTTTGATAATGAACATGCTAAGTAACATTATAAGACTTCATCGTATGTAAGGCTTCTTTTCGTGGCAATATGTAACACTGACATTGAACTTTAATAAAAACCGTTTAAAAAAAAACAATAATGGGGAGCTGGTCACGGGGGATCAGGAGAAGGCAGAGGTACTGAATAGGTTCTTCAGTTCTGTATATACTAACGAGGAGAAAACAGCGGATGTGGGCGGGCTCAGTGTGGAAGTTGGCGGTGTCAGTACTAAAGGGAGCAGTGCTAGTGCTGATGGGGCGGGCCCAGTGTGGATGTAGGTGGTTCCAGAACTGTTAATACATCATTTGATATAATTAATTGGCGCAGTGTAGAAATGGTCCAAGTCAAGTTAAATAAACTGAATGTGAACAAGGGTCAAGGCCCAGATGGCTTACACCCAAGAGTTCTTAAAGATCTCATCTCGGTTATCGGTGTGCCCCTGTATATGATATTTAGAGATTCTCTGGTGACTGGTATAGTGCCAGGAGACTGGCGCAGGGGAAATGTAGATCCAATCTTCAAAAAAGTCTCCAAGTCTTGCCCAGGTAATTACAGACCAGTAAGTTTAACATCTATTGTGGGAAAACTGTTAGAGGGGCCCATAAGGGACTATATACAGGAATATGTGGCTGAATACAATATTATAAGTGATTGCCAGCATGGTTTTAAGGACAGAAGTTGTCAGACCAACCTGATCTGTTTTTATGAAGAGGTGAGTAGAAGTCTGGACAGTGGGGCGGCTGTGGATGTTATGTTTTTAGACTTTACACTGTCCCTCATAAGCGTTTATTGGGTAAATTAAAATTGATTGGGTTAGAAATAACAGTGTGTAATTGGATTAAAAACTGGCTATCACTTCGTAATCAGAGTGGTGGTAAATGACTCCTACTCTGAATGGTCCTGGGTTATGAGTGGTGTGCCCCAGGGCTCAGTGTTGGGTCCTCTATTATTTAATGCATTTATTAATGATATATTGGAGGGGATTAATAATACAGTTTCTATTTTTGCAGATGACACCAAGCTATGTAGTGTAGTGCAATTTATGGAAGATGCTCATAAATTGCAAGCAGACCTGGACACACTGAGTGTTTGGGCATCCACTTGGCAAATGAGGTTCAATGTGAAAAAATGTAAGGTTCTGCATCTGGGTACGAATAATCTCCAGGCATCATATGTCCTGGGAAAAAAAACTGAGAGAATCGCTTGTTGAGAAAGATCTGGGTGTTCTTGTAGATCATAGACTACAGTACAGCATGGAATGTCAATCAGCTGCCTCTAAGGCAAGCTAGATATTGGCGTGTATTAAAAGAGGCATGAACTCGCGGGACAAGGATGTAATTTTACTGCTGCATAAAGCATTGGTGCGGCCTCACTTGGAATATGCTGTTCAGTTCTGGGCTCCAGTTAACAGAAAAGATGTAATGGAGCTAGAGAGTGCAAAGACAAGCAACCAAACTTATAAGGGGAATGGATAATCTTAGTTATGAGGAGAGGTTAGTAGAATTGAACTTATTTAGTCTTGAGAAAAGACAGCTCCGCGGTATATGATTAATTTATATAAACATATAAATGGTCCCTACAAAAAGAATGGGGGGAAATTATTTCATGTAAAGCCCCCTCAAAAGACAAGGGGACATTCCCTTCGGCTGGAAAAAAAAGGATTCAATCTCCAGAGGAGAAAAGCGTTCTTCACTGTGAGAACTGTAAATGTGCCTGAGGAGCTGATCACAGCAGGAACAGTTGCAAGTTTCAAGAAGGGCTTGGATAACTACCTGGAACTAAAGAATATGAATGCATATGTAGCTATGTAAAATTCTGGATCCTGGTTGGTGGAGGCTCTGGGGTTAGAGTTAGGGTCTCCACTAGAGCAGATTGGTTCTTGCCTTGTGGTTTTCAGGGCATTAACCAGTGGTGAGGCTGGGCTTGAAGTCCTTGTCTCTCTCCCTTCACCCACATTTTCCCACCCTTGGTTGAACTTGATGGACAAGGGTCTTTTTTCATTCGTACTAACTATGTAACTATGTTATATAGGGATTTATAGTAATCTGCGAAAGCATTGGCTATGTGTTGAGGATCATATATTTGTTTATTATCAGGTATGGTTAGTATAGAATTTTGGATCTTGACTCAACTTTTTTCACTCTTCGTGCTAGTAGTTTGCCAGCATTGTCACTGCTAAGATAAAAGTTCCACTTGAATTTCGATAGATGATATTCATATTTCCTCAAATTGAATTCTCTAAATTGTTTTTTAAGTTTATTAGACGTTTATCATCAATATTACTACTATGGTTTTTTTTAAGTGGAAGCTTTAGATGTTATCTAAAAGAATATTTAAACCCTGTTCTCTTTTCCATTTTTCCCTTGATGCAATAGCTATAAGAACCCCTCTAATATTGTGTGCACATTATAGTGAGCTAGCCGATGAAGCAGGAGGAGTGTTCAAGTAAAAAAAATCATCAAGTGTCTTCTTTATTTATGCAGTAAAGAATGATTTATTATTTTCCAGAGATCTAGTGGAGAGGGGGGCAAGGCATCATTAACAGTGAGGAAAATTTGTGCATGGCCTGACCAGGTTCCATATTCAATTTCCGTAGAGATTACATTGCACAAGGTCGTTCTATTTGTTAGAAAGAAATCAATTCTGGAGTGAGTTTGTCTAGCGCCAAATAATATTTGTAATCTAGTTCTTCTGGATGTGTGTAGTGCCAATGGTTATGCAAGTTTTCCTCTAAAAGAAAGGCCTGAAATCAGGGAAATCTCTAGAGCTTCTGGGAGATCTATCCTTGCTTTTGTTAACCACCATGTTAAAGTTCTCACATATCACTAGGTTATTTTGTGTCATTGTCTTAGCACTCAGGATTGTTGTGTCGATAAAAGGGAGTTCGTGTGTGTTGGGGGCATGTACTGCTAGAATCGTGTATTGAAGTGAATTCAGTAAATAGTTTAGATTAATGAAACAGCCTTTAGGATCAATAGTCAAGTCTACGAGTATAAAGGCAATAAATAGTATCTTTTACTAAAATTGAAACCCCTGCTTTCTTAAGGTCAGATGTAGTGTGAAAAGAAATCAGACATTTCTTGTGTTTTAAACGACTTGAATCAGCTAAACTGTGTTTCCTGTAACCACACAATGTCAGCATGAGATTTTAGCACTTCTCACCAGAGAAAAGACCTGGAGAAATGGCAAATTTAAAGGGGTTTTGCCACGATGTTATGTTGACATGGGATCCTCCAAAATGGGTATTTAACCACTTTTCTAAATATATGTGATCACAAAAATTGCAGCCTGTAGCTCTCTCAGGCTGCCTTTACCTGCCCTTATTACTTAAAAGCTTGCATTAATAACACCAGCAGAGTGACAGGATGCCGGCTTGCACATAGCACACTTTTTATCTGATGAAAGGGAGCGTGAAGAAGCTTTCAAGGGACTGGGGAGAAATATGTTGCAGTGTGATTATCTAAGTAGATCCCTGCTTTATCTGATGACAGGGAACATGAAGGAGCTTTCAAGAGGCTGTGGAGAAAGGTGTTGTCTTTTGTATACAGAATCCACTAGTTTTTAGTTATTATATTGATAACATTGCACACGATCCCTTATGCATGGCCCTGTGCTCGGGCATCTCTCCTCTCACTCAGCGTGCTTGTTTCCCGTTCTTCTTAGCAGATAAGGCACTTCCTGGCAAAACCCCTTTAAGCCATCCACATTAAAGGACATAAAATAAATATCCATCGTAAAATTTTGATGTTTAATATGTTTTGAGAGTGAAGTAATGAAATCTCTGTTAGACAATGTTTAATGCTGCATAGAAAATACCCCAAAGATGGCATAAGGGAAATAACCAAATATTACATAACAAATAGTCATCATTGTAAGAAAACTGTAAAGAAAATTTTACCAGATTTCTGTAGTACGGAAATAGGAGGGGAAAGTTCAATGCAGGTCCCTTCAAAAAAAGGAGTTAATATGGAGATCAAGAGAGCAAAATTAAACTAAACTCCAGGAGAAGAAATAAAGGATACAGTATATACACACTACCAGTGTTGTAGGAGGTAGGTATTATGCCTATTACTGTAGGTCAAATTGCTTCAGTATACTGGGATAGAAGATTGAGTCCTTTTCAGTCCCACTACTTGTATTAGATCTCAGCACAAATAGCGAGGGAAGTTCCAAGCTGCCTATTTGAGTGGGTAACAAGTTGTTAACAACCTCTTTGCAGGTTTTAATGGAACTGTCTGAATGTTGTAATGAAAGGGAGCTCAACCAAGGATCTATGGTAAGGGAAAAACGGTGCGCTCTCACTTAGAGCCCTACAGCTGAACTTCAAGCTATAGAGCTGTAGAATTGTGTCTGCGGGTTTTCAAGCACTGTGGGTAGCACAGGAGAGCAGATTCAATAGGTCATCTAATACCATTAAATGTGTTTCACGGGGGCATTTCTCTGCGGGCATTTGGGAAAAGGAGGATCGCTGTGTAAGTCCTCTCACCAAGATAGTGCGGCTGCAAAGGCTTTCGCACCAAAAAGGACCACCCAGTGTTAGAGGCTGGATGTGGAGATTACAGGACCTCGAGAGGCAGCACTGCAATGCTGGTGAGTGCCGCAGCTGTAATTAAATCAGTTCCGGAAACCTTGTAATGGCTGCGTTTTTCTCCCCACTATGTACCAGAGTATGATCTCGTGGAGGAGGAAGCTGTCTGCCTGCTCAGAGTGCCGAAGCCACTGTATAAGTGTTAGTTTTGCTCAGAGCGGTGTCCTCTCTATCTCAGGACGTGCCTCTACCTCTCTGTTTATTTTGAAAGTATATCATTTGGCTGGGTAGGGTTTATTTATGCCCGAGTAGGAACGTCTCCACAGAGCTCAGCTCTCAGACGTCCATTGCCATGCAGCACCAGGCCACGCCCCCTCAATTTAAACATTTGTGTGTAAGATAGGTATACCACATAACTACTATTTACCATACAGAATCTCACAAAAATGAATACACCCCTCAAATATTTGGAAAGATTGTATTAGAACTGTTCATGGGAAAACATTGAAGATATGACACTGTGCTCCAATGTAAAGTAGTCAGTGTACAGCTTATACAGCAGTGTAAATTTGGTGTGCCCTCAAAATAACAACACACAGCCGCTGGCAACAAAAGTGACTACTTCTCTAAGTGAAATGGAACAAATGAGGCCCAAAGTCAATATTTCCGTGCCAACATATTTTTATAGCACTGCCTTAACTCTCGTGAGCACTAAAGCTTCACAGGTTGCGTCTGGAATCCTATTCCACTCCTCCATGACAACTTCATGGAGCTGGTGGATGATAGAGACCTTGCTGTCCTCCACCTTCCGATACCCCACAGATGCTTAATAGGGTTTAGCTCTGGAGACATGCTTGGCCAGTCCAGCATCTTTACCCTCATTTTCTTTAGCAAGGCAGGAGGTGTATTTGGGGTTATCATGTTGGAATACTGCCCTGTGGTCCAGTTTTCAAAGTGGGGGGAAGATGCTATGCTCTAGTATGTCACAGTACATGTTGGCATTCATGGTTCCTTCAATGAACTGTAGCTCCCCACAAATGGCAGCACTCATGCAGCCCCGAACCATGCCCCTTCCACCACCATACTTGACTGTAGGCAAGACACACTTCTCTTTGTACTCCTCACCTGGTTGCCCCTAAACACGCTAGACACCATCTGAACCAAATAAGTTTTCTTTTGTCTCATTCATGTCCTTAATCTGCTTTGTCTTCAACAAACTTTCTATTCTGAGTGGAACCTGTTTTGTTAAACCACTGTATGGTCTTGGCCAGTGTGCTGCAGCTCAATTTTTGGGTGTTGGTAATCTTATTACAGTTTAGGCAATCTTTATGTAGAACAATTCTTTTTTCAGATCCTCAGACAGTTCTTTGCCATGAGGTGCCATATTGAACTTCCAGTGACCAGTGTGAGAAAGTGTGAGAGTGATAAGGGCATGGCCTAGCTATGGTAGTGTGAGGACATGCACACAGGAGCTCCTAATCCACCATTCATGCTACCGGCTTATTTCATACCGAATTTATGGGGAAATCAATGAAGAAGCAGAAGCCCAGGGGCCCCCTGCGCTCCGGCACCACAGAGGAGGACATTGAGGCTTACTTCTCCCCTGCCCGGCCATTGCCGCCGCCCGTGGTGCCAGAGACTGAGGAGCTGCAAGATGGCCGCCGCCTCGTGGTATACAGGCCTGCCCCGCCTGAACCACCGAACGCAACGGAGCTCTGCAGCTGACCGCTCTCCCCGACGCAGCACCACGGCGACCCGCTGTAACATCGCGCTCCCTGCCCGACATCAGGAGACAGAAGCGCCAGCCCGGTGCACAGGACGCGCCTCGCCATCACTATCTCCAGCGGCAGGCGCATCCCGCTGCGGCCCCGACATCTCGTTACAGAGTGCAGTGACCGGCTCCCCGCAGGCATCCCTTAGAGACGAGCTAAGTACCTCAGCTTCTTCTGCTATGCCCTCCTCTGCTTCCATCTCCTGCTCCCCAGTCCAGGGAGAGACTGAGGTGACATTTTCTATGGCAGCAGTTCCCCCCCATGAGGTCTGACCCACACCACTGTGAGGCTTCTGCCACTAGACATTTTCTGCCTTCCATTCCCACTACTGGGATCTTGGACACTGTGGGTAACACTCCACCCTGTCATCCCCACTCTTATGGGGGGTGAGAGGTCTCCCAGTGAGGGGGGACGCCGGATGACCATCTACTTAGGGTCACCACATAAACCCACAGATGAGCACCCTATTTTTCGTGCTGGGACCTCCTGCTTTACCCCTCCAAACCCCTTTGGTCCTACCTCGCCAGCAGGCACAGAGCTGCAGCTCCACTCTCCAAGGTGGTCGACAGGATCTTCATGGGGCGATTCTCCAACTCGCAAACCAGCCCCTACAGCGCCTAGTCCGTTACAAATGTGTCTCTCGCAAAATCGCAAGCAGCAACATTTGTCATCTATGGGACATTTATCACAATCTTTGCTGCCCTCTCCTGCTGGCCAGCAAGCCACACCTGGCCTCGAGCACGCTCCATCCCTCCTGGCCTTTTCTCAGCAGCGGCCTATGCAGATCTTTACACCTCTTCCTATGCTGAAAGTGTCTGCTTCTACTGATGATGATAGGCCGGCTACACTGGCGGACCTACAACTGCTCCTTCAGTCACTTCCCTCCAGAGCGGACATTACCTCTTTAGCTAAGCAAATGGTTGAAGAGTGTAAGCTAGAATTTTCTTTCTTCCGTACAGAACTGTCATTCTTTGCATACTAAGGTGGACGACCTTGATCAGTCTCAAGCACATACGTCTGCCAGCCTGTCGTCCCTCAAGGACTCTGTTTCCCATCACTCGGCTCAAATTTTTTCTCTGCAACAACATCTTGATGATGTGGAAAAGAGAAGCAGGCGCAATAATCTTCGAATCAAAGGCCCCCCGGAGTCTATCCCCAACTCTGATTTATTCACTGTACTTTCGGAAATTTTTTTAAAGACCTGCTGGGGCGGCCACCATCGCATACAAAAAAATTGATTGGGGGGCACGACCTTGAGGCCAAACCAACCCCACGACCCAGAACCCAGGTC